>SNQJ01S0010502.1:440403-452387 GCA_010110895.2 Picea sitchensis
TTGAGTTATTATGGGTCATATCTTAATTAAATTGACTAAGAAGGTCATAATGGGCATATTACTTGGAGAAACCTCTTAGAGTAATAGCTCATCGGAATCGGGAGGAAGAGCATTACATGATAAGATGATGAGAAGTGACTTTCAGTGGCCGGAGAAGCCATAAGGATGGATAAATCACTTTTTAGAGGTAAAATGGTTAATTAATTAATTAATTAAGTGATTTAATTAAGGAATAATAAACTAAAGTAAAGGTCACTTGGAGGGAAAAGGTCAACAACGAATTAGGGTTTTGGGAAGCTATAAAGGAAGGGTAAAACAACCTAATTCATAATTATGTTATGAATCGATGTTGAGATATTTGCATAGGAGGAAATCGACCCCCTTGTTGTTTTGTGGGTTTCTGGAGGAAACCGCCACCATTGATCGGTTTCAGTGTTGAGAGACACACCCTAGCCTATCGGAGATACCATCCAGGTATTTCACAGTGCATTACAGGTATCCAGTTCAGTGATTGCGCAACTCAGCTAGTGAGGGCGCAAGGGTTAGAGAGAGGGTTTGTGTGGCTGCTTGAGACAGTTCAGTATTTGGCTGATTCCTTCCGACCCATTAGAGAGCTAGCCAGGGCGGACCTATTGAGCCACCTGTCGTCAGTTTCCGACGGTGGAATCTCCTGGAAAGCAGAAAACAGTCATTTAGGGCGGAGCTCTTGAGGAAGTACATTTGGGGTTCTAGGGGACATTCTGGAGCAGATACGAGGAAACCCTTCCGACCCATTATAGAGGAGGCCGTGAAGATCGTTTTGAGCCATACGTCGTCAGATTCCGCCGGTAGAATCACTAGGGTGCACTCCCACAACACAGGAGGTGCACAAACCTCCAGGGGTGACATCCAAAGCTTCAGAGGTTGAATCTTCAGTCCGACAGTCATTAGGACCAGCCTAGAGGCCAGGGCACTTCTTTTGAGACAGTTTCCAGTCCATTCCGACGGGTATCGCCATCAATGCGAGTTTTCCAGATACTGCAGCAGTTACCGTGAGCTGTTGGACTGCTTTTTGACAATCTATCCGTGCTTGCATAAACCAACCTTCATTCTTCTGATCACATGTATTTCTTGTTAGTTGATTTGTATTCCAGTGACGATCCATAAGATCTAATTGATGATTAGTATATCTGCTTCCAGCTTATTATTGTATTTCCTGCTTTTTCCTCATTATATATATCCTTCTTTCGCATGTATTATCTTTATATTGCTAAAACACATAATGAATTGAAACACACATGCAAAAATCACCAAGCATGTTCACACATTAACTCAAACGCATCCAGAAACCCCCAGAGTATCAGAGTTCAGTGGCAAAAATCATAGTTCAGTAGTAGATATCCAGATCAGCTGGATCAAGGATATTTCAGTGGTATCAGAGCTGGTTTTCCTACCAGCCTATGAGGAAAATCAGTGAGGAGTTATGTCAGATTATGTCCACTAAAATTCAGCAGTGATAACTTGCACTTATACCTCCAAATGCAGTAGTAGGGAGGAAAGTTAAGATCAGATATGGAGGATAGCATGAGGAATATTCGTAATATGCTTCCAGAGGGGCGACAACAGTTGCGACAGGCTATGGCTAGCCTTCAAAACAATATAGGGATTAATGGGGCTAGTGGTTCAAAGAGGCAACAAACAAGACAAAAAGGACATGATGAGGAGTTTGCAAATTGTTTGAGATAGTATCAGGAGCTTGGTATGGAATTTCATGCAGACATGTCATTCAATGATTTTTGCACGATCAAACATCCTGAGTGGTATGAACCCCAACTATCAGGGGACGAGAAGGGGAAGGTGCACATTGTTGAGGTACACTATGACAGTAAGGATGAGGTGCATGAATATGCAACCACAGATGCCTATTTAGAGCAATTGGATTAGGCTAGTGACTCCTGCGCATCTGAGGGACAATTAGATGGACATGATGGTAGCGGATGTTCTTCATCTTCCCTACCAGGCAGTGTTGCGACTTCAACACTTCAACATAGTGATGACACTTGTGAGGATTCATATGTGTTGGCACTTGGACATGATGAGATTAGGTGGTTGGATGACCAACCCTGGGGTATGGACATGGCTTTCAGCAAATCATGTATGGAGGATGATGAGCTTTATATGATGATAGTGATACATTTTTCATCTTCTCAGACACCTATGATAGCCACGACACATGAGGATATCAGTAGCATTTCTGATCTGGTGGAGGAGCCTTGCGTGAGGATTGCACCCCAGGGACATATGGATTTGCAGATCCAGGAGGAGAGGCATGGCTTGGTGCTAGTTGACGAGACACATATCTATCAGTATGAGGAGCGTGAGCCACCTCTATTGGAGATTCCGTTGTTAGATCAGGTTGTGGAGACTGACAGTTTGATAGGATACTCACTTCTAGGACCAGTCCACAGTGATGAGGGTGCACTTTGCATGGGTCGAGATGACCATATCTCATGTCTAGACACATCCGTATGGGGTCCAGGTGCATATGGCATTAGCAGAGTGAGCGCACAGGAGGATACAACTGCCCATACAGGATACAATACGATTCAGATGGGGGTAGCAGTTGGTGATAGTGTGCAGTGGCATACAGGAGAACTCAGTAGCACAGTGGACAGTGGGTCGTTCAGTGCCTTATCTTTTGAGGAGTGTGTTGTTGGGGATTCCATTGTTGACAGTAGTAGTGAGGGGCATGAGGTAGAACCTCAACGGGACTGTGATCCAGAATCACGACACTGGACGAGACAATTAAGAGTCAGTGAGGACATGATCATGGCAGCCACTAGATGCATGGATGTACACATGCATCGGTGGCAGATTATTGTTGGAGGGCATCGATGGCACATGATAGTTCAGATGGGGGAGTTGCCATGGATGACTTTCATACTCTTAGGGAAAGAGTAACTATGATGAGGGCTGACTCCAACAATTGTTGATGGACAGAGATTACCTATTGGAGGTTGGCGAGATGTATCGCAGGGCCGTGAGGGAGCAGGAGTTGGAGGTGGACCGAMTCACTCATGAGTTGGTGAGCACACGAGGATTCTTGGAAGGCACACAGACAACACTTCAAGAATCAGAATCCAGATTAGATGAGCTCCTTAAGGAGACTGGTTAGAGATACACTGTATCTATCTCGACARAGAGTCAGATCTGTTCCTTAGCTACATTGTTGGAGGATGTCCGGGTGTCACAGGGGCCACCATTCATGGTTAGTTTTGAGACAGTCGGGCATACACGTACACATGAGGATTCCAGAGGCAGGGGCAGTTACGATGACACTTTCATTTGTGTTCCAGGATTGGTTGATATCCACACAGAGGTTGATCCGACAGTACAACTTGGACATATGATGATGAGAGTGATGTACAGTGGGATTCATAGGTACGCATTGGATTGCAGGGAGGAGACACACTTAGTGGACCATGGAGATTCCTCTCCCTTGCAACAACACATAGTTCTGGGAGATCACCTTCATAGTAGGAACAACTATCTGAGTGATGATGGAGGGAGAGTGATTGACCGACAGTTTGTGGAGTTATCTACTGTTGTACCCGATAGTTGGAGTTTAGGCGATTATTCACCATGGGTGCTAGTGGATGAGCTTTTGGTCCAATCCTGGGGATTGACCAAAGCATATGATACTTTCCAGTCCTATAGTCGGTTACAGATGTTTCTGTTGGATTTTCCCGATGCTTTCGTCATTGACAACAACGTAGGGGGAGATAGACAATGGCAGGAGACATGGAGAGTTGGTAGGTCGAGACCACCTGACATGAGTGTCTTTATTGCATACAACAGGATAGGGGTGGATCATCAGAGACAAATAGTTGATACCTTGGGCGTGATGGTGAGCATCTTAGGCCATGGGATAGTAGATATCTCAGAGGGTGACACAGATTTAGATTCTCATTGGGATGAGGATGGAGGGCTTCCGACAATTATCAGTATGACACATGAGCAGTTAGTGGGGATTGGAAGTGATGAACTTCCAATTTTTCCATGGGATCCGGGAGTCCATTTGGTTAGTGGGTTGTTTCATTTTATGATGGCCCAGGTTGCGCCAGAGAGCAACATACTTCACTCTTGGATGGTTTTGAGAGGGCTTGTAGGGACTTGTTCTATGTGGCAAGACAAGTTCTCCCTATTGATACTCATGATCGAGTATGGATGTGGTTGGGAAGATGTTGATTCCATAGAGATACCTTTACAGGTTCAGCTTCTTGAAAACATGCCCAGTTTTCATAGGTATTTCAGCATGAGGATCTAGGAGTGGGGGATCCAGTATGCATAGTTTGAGCAGATAGTCATGATCAGAGTAGTGCAGCGTCTGCGTGATGGTCCCTGTCAGAGGCTAGCATGGGACCCTGGGATTACAGGGCTAGGCATTTCATTGACTGATGGAGACGAGTGGATCTTTGTAGGGGGAAGTCACTACTTTCCAGTGAGCTTTAGTATTGGGGGGAGCACGTCACTTGTTGGTGATTCGTTGAGGTCTTGTAGTACCTCAATATGGCAACAACATGTTCAGTTGGTGGAGGTCGTGTTGGGGTTGGTATGGTCTTGGAGGATAAACTCATTTTGGGTTGAGACTGTGTGTTATTTGCAGGAGACTCATGGTATTGATATGTTACAGGACTATATTTCACGAGGTATTGCAATTCACACTCTGATATGGGATCCATGGATTGGAGTGCTTGGTAGTTCAGCGTTTGATGGAGTTGAGTTTTGAGTAGAGCGGGTGCTCGGGGAGTTGACTGAGATTCTTTGGCCATTGATCATTCTAGTCATCAGGAGCATGTGGGTGTCATGCGTGGTGAGCACTTGGAGAGGCCACATCTTGAGGGGAATCTACCTTGTGTCACACAGGTGGATATGGGAGCCCGGTATCATATGTAGTTGGATTCCGTTATTGCTTGAGGACAAGCAATATTCTGACAAGGAGGACTGTAATGTCCCCATTTTGGGACATTATAACATTACAGAGTGTTATGCCTACCAGAGTAGCCAGATAGGGGTGACTCAGAGTTCGGGCGATATTGAAGGGTTTTATTGGGCCCGACTTGCATTGTTCATCATCAGTATCCATTCCGGACAACTTGGCTTTGGGTCCGTTGCATTGCGACGATTTTTGTAATTTTGAGTTAATATGGGTCATATCTTAATTAAATTTACTAAGAAGGTCATAATGGGCATATTACTTGGAGAAACCTCTTAGTGTAATAGCTCATCAGAATCGGGAGGAAGAGCATTGTAGGATAAGATGATGAGAAGTGACTTTCAATGGCTGGAGAAGCCATAAGGATGGATAAATCACTTTTTTGAGGTAAAATGGTTAATTTATTTATTAATTAAGTGATTTAATCAAGGAATAATAAAATAAAGTAAAAGTCACTTGGAGGGAAAAGTTCAACAACGAATTAGGGTTTCAGGAAGCTATAAAGGAATGGTAGAGCAACCTAATTCATAATTATGTTATGAATTGATGTTGAGATATTTGCATAGGAGGAGGAAATCGACTCCCTTGTTGTTTTGTCGGTTTTTGGAGGAAACCACCACCATCGATCGGTTTCGGTGTTGAGAGACACACCCTAGCCTATTGGAGATACCATCCAGGTATTTCACCGTGCATTACAGGTATCTAGTTCAGTGATTACGCAACTCAACTAGTGAGGGCATAGGGGTTAGAGAGAGGGTTTGTGTGGACGCTTGAGACAGTTCAGTATTTGGCCGATTCTTTCCGACCCATTAGAGAGCTAGCCAGGGTGCACCTATTGGGCCACCTGTCGTCAGTTTCCAACGGTGGAATCTCCCGGAAAGAAGAAAACAGTCATTTAGGGCGGAGCTCTTGAGGAAGTACATTTCGGGTTCTAGGGGACATTCCAGAGCAGATAGGAGGAAATCCTTCCGACCCATTATAGAGGAGGCCGTGAAGATCGTTTTGAGCCATATATCGTCAGATTCCACTGGTGGGATCAGTAGGGCGCACTCCCACAACCCAGGAGGTGCGCAAACCTCCAGGGGGTGACATCTGGAGCTTCAGAGGTTGGATCTTCAGTCCGAAAGTCATTAGGATCAGCCTAGAGGCTAGGGCGCTTCTTTTGAGACAGTTTCCAGTCCATTCCGACGGGTATCACCATCAATGCGAGTTTTCCAGATCTTGCAACAGTTACCGTGAGCTGCTGGACTGCTTTTTGACGATCTATTTGTGCATGCATAGACCGACCTTCATGTTTCTAATCACAGGTATTTCTTATTAGTTGATTTGTATTCCAGTGACGATCCATGAGATCTAACTGATGATTAGTATATCTACTTCCAATTTATTATTGTATTTCCTGCTTTTTCCTCATTATATATATCAGTGAGTTGTGTTATGCTTCTTTCACATGCATTACCTTTATATTGCTAAAACACTTAATGAATTGAAACACACATGCGAAAATCACCAAGCATGTTCACACATTAATTCAAACGCATCTAGAAACCGCTAGAGTATCAGATTTCAGTGGAAAAAACCGTAGTTCAGCAGTAGATATCCAGATCAGCTGGATCAAGGATATTTCAGTGGTATCAGAGCTGGTTTTCCTGCCAACCTATGAGGAAAATCAGTGAGGAGTTATGTCAGATTATGTCCACTAAAATTCAACAGTGATAACTTGCACTTATACCTTCAGATGCAGTAGTAGGGAGGAAAGTTCAGATCAGATATGGAGGACAACGTGAGGAATATTCGTAATATGCTTGCACAGGGGCGACAACAGTTGTGGCAGGCTATGGCAAGCCTTCAAAACAATATAGGGATTAATGGAGGTAGTGGTTCAAAGAGGCAACAAACAAGACAAAAAGGACATGATGAGGAGTTTGCAAATTGTTTGAGACAGTATCAGGAGCTTGGTACGGAATTTCATGCAGACATGTCATTCAAGGATTTTTGCACGATCAAACATCTTGAGTGGTATGAACCCCAACTATCAGGGGACAAGAAGGGGAAGGTGAACATTGTTGAGGTACACTATGACAGTGAGGATGAGGTGGATGAGAATGAAACCACAAATGTCTATTTAGAGCAATCAAATGAGGCTAGTGAGTCCTGCGCATTCGAGGGACAGTTGGATGGACATGATGATAAAGAATGTTCTTCATCTTCCCTACCAGGCAGTGTTGAGACTGCAACACTTCAGGATAGTGATGACACTTGTGAGGATTCATATGTGTTGGCACTTGGACGTGATGAGATTAGGTGGTTGGATGACCAACGCTGGGGTATAGACATGGCTTTCAGCAAATCATGTATGGAGGATGATGAGCTTTATACGATGATAGTGACACATTTTTCATCTTCTTAGACACCTATGATAGCCACGACACATGAGGATATCAGTAGCATTTTTGATCTGGTGGAGGAGCCTTGCGTGAGGATTGCACTCCAGGGACATATGGATCTGCAGATCCAGGAGGAGAGGCATGACTTGGTGCTAGTTGATGAGACACATATCTATCAGTATGAGGAGCGTGAGCCACCTCTGTTGGAGATTCCGTTGTTAGATCAGGTTGTGGAGACTGACAGTTTGATAGGATACTCACTTCTAGGACCAGTCCACAGTGATGAGGGTGCACTTTGCATGGGTCGAGATGACCATCTCTCATGTCTAGACACATCCGTATGGGGTCCAGGTGCATATGACATTAGCAGAGTGAGCGCACAGGAGGATACAATTGCCCATATAGGATACAATGCGATTTAGATGGGGGTAGTAGTTGGTGATGGTGTGCAGTGGCATACAGGAGGAATCGGTAGCACAGTGGACAGTGGGCCGTTCAATGCCTTATCTTTTGAGGAGTGTGTTGTTGGGGATTCCATTATTGACAGTAGCAGTGAGGGGCATGAGGTAGAACCTCAACGAGACTGTGATCAGGAGTCACGAAACTGGACGAGACAGTTGAGAGTCAATGAGGACATGATCATGGCAGCCACTAAATGCATGGATGATACACACGCATTGGTGGCATATTATTATTGGAGGGCATCGATGGCACATGATAGTTTAGATGGGGGAGTTGCCATGGATGACTTTCATACTCCCAGGGAAAGAATAACTATGATGAGGGCCGACTACCAACAATTGTTGATGGACATAGATTACCTATTGGAGGTTGGCGAGATGTATCGCAGGGCCCTGAGGGAGAAGGAGTTGGAGGTGGACCGACTCACTCATGAGTTGGTGAGCACATCAGGATTCTTGGAAGGCACACAGACAACCCTTCAAGAATCGGAGTCCAGATTAGATGAATTCCTTAAGGAGACTGGTCAGAGATACACTGTATCTATCTTGGCAGAGAGTCAGATCTGTTCCTCAGTTACATTGCTGGAGGATGTCCAGGTGTCACAGGGGCCACCATTCATGGGTAGTTTTGAGACAGTCGGTCATACAGGTACACATGAGGATTCTAGAGGCAGGGGCAGTTACGATGACACTTTCATTTGTGTTCCAGGATTGGTTGATATCCACACAGAGGTTGATTCGACAATACACCTTGGACATATGATGATGAGAGAGATGTACAGTGGGATTCAAGGGGACAAATTGGATTACAGGGAGGAGACACACTTAGTGGAGCATGGAGATTCCTCTCCCTTGCAGCAACACATAGTTTTGGGAGATCACCTTCATAGTAGCAACAACTATCTGAGTGATGATGGAGGGAGAGTGATTGACCAGCAGTTTGTGGAGTTATCTACTGTTGTACCCGATAGTTGGAGTTTTGACGATTATCCACCATGGGTGCTAGTGGATGAGCTTTTGGTCCAATCCTAGTGATTGACCAAAGCATATGATACTTTCCAGTCCTATAGTCGGTTACAGATGTTTCTGTTGGCTTTTCCCGATGCTTTCATCATTGACAACAACATAGGGGGAGATAGACAGTGGCAGGAGACATGGAGAGTTGGTAGGTCGAGATCACCTGACAAGAGTGTCTTTATTGCATAGAGCATGATAGGGGTGGATCATCAGAGACAGACAGTTGATACCTTGGGCGTGATGGTGAGCATCTTAGGCCATGGGATAGAAGATATCTCAAAGGGTGACACAGATTCAGATTCTCATTGGGATGAGGATGGAGGTCTTCCGACAATTATCAGTATGACACATGAGCAGTTAGTGGGGATTGGAAGTGATGAACTTCAAATTTTTCCATGGGATCCGGGAGTCCATTTGGTTAGTGGGTTGTTTCATTTTATGATGGCCCAGGTTGCGCTAGAGAGCAACATACTTCACTCTTGATGGTTTTGAGAGGGCTTGCAGGGACTTGTTCTATGTGGCGAGACAAGTTCTCCCTATTGATACTCATGATCGAGTATGGAGGTGGTTGGGAAGATGTTGATTCCATAGAGATACCTTTACAGGTTCAGCTTCTTGAAAACAGGCCCAATTTTCACAGGTATTTCAACATGAGGATCCAGGAGTGGGGGATCTAGTATGCATAGTTTGAGCAAACAATCATGATCAGAGTAGTGCAACATTCGCGTTTTCGTCCCTGTCAGAGGCTAGCATGGGACCTTGGGATTACAGGGCTGGGCATTTCATTGATTGATGGAGACGAGTGGATATTTGCAGGGGGAAGTCACTTTGACTTTCCAGTGAGTTTCAGTATTGGGGGGAGCACATCACCTGTGGGTGATTTGTTGAGGTCTTGTAGTACCTCACTATGGCAACACCATGTTTAGTTGGTGGAGGTCGTGTTGGGGTTGGTACGGTCTTGGAGGATAGATTCATTTCGGGTTGAGACCGTGTGCTATTTGCAGGAGACTCATGGTATTGATATGTTACAGGACTATATTTCACGAGGCATTGCAGTTCACACTCTGATATGGGATCAAGGGATTGGAGTGCTTGGTAGTTCAACGTTTGATGGAGTTGAGTTGAGATATTTGCAGAGGAGGAAATCGACCCCCTTGTTGTTTGGTGGATTTCTGGAGGAAACCACCACCATTGATCGGTTTCGGTGTTGAGAGACACACCCTATCCTATCGGAGGTACCATCCAGGTATTTCACCGTGCATTACAGGTATCCACTTCAGTGATTGCGCAGCTCAGCCAGTGAAGGAGCAAGGGTTAGAGAGAGTGTTTGTGTGGCCGCTTGAGATAGTTCAATATTTGGCCGATTCCTTCCGACCCATTAGAGAACTAGCCAGGGCACACCTATTGAGCTACCTGTCGTTAGTTTCCGAGGGTGGAATCTCCCGGAAAGAAGAAAACAGTCATATAGGGCGCAACTATTGAGGAAGTACATTTGGGGTTCCAGGGGACATTCCAGAGTAGATCCGAGGAAACCCTTCCGACCCATTACAGAGGAGGTCGTGACGATCGTTTTGAGCCATACATTGTCAGATTCCACTGGTGGAATCACTAGGGCATACTCCCACAACTTAAGAGGTGCGCAATCCCCTAGGGGGTGACATCCAGAGCTTCATAGGTCGGATATTCAGTCCGACAGTTAGGAAGATCAGCCTAGAGGTCAGGGCGCTTCTTTTGAGACAGTTTCTAGTCCATTCCGACGGGTATCGCCATCAAGGCGAGTTTTCCAGATCTTGCAGCAGTTACTGTGAGTTGCTGGACTGGTTTTTGATGATCTATTCGTGCATGCATAGACCAACCTTCATACTTCTGATCACGGGTATTTCTTTTTAGTTGATTTGTATTTCAATGACGATTTATGAGATCTAACCGATGATTAGTATTTCTGCTTCCAACTTATTTTTGTATTTCCTGCTTTTTCCTCATTATATATATCAGTGAGCTGTGTTATTCTTCTTTCACATGCATTATCTTTATACTGCTAAAACACTTAATGCATTGAAACACACATGCGAAAATCACCAAGCATGTTCACACATTAACTCAAATGCATCCAGAAACCCCTAGAGTATCAGATTTCAATGGCAAAAACCGTAGTTCAACAGTAGATATCCAGATCAGCTGGATCAAGGATATTTCAAAGATATGGTTACTAACTTGCATTACTCATCCGATATAGAAAGTGAGATGCTACTAGATCATACACCTGATGATCTCCAGGTCATTATATATTCCTTTCTAAGTTACAACCTAAATTACCAGGATATGGATATGACGACGAAACAATAGGTACAAATAATATAAAAATATTTTTATAATTTAAAAGATAAAATTTATATAAAAAATTAAAATTACAGAAAATTTTAATAATATAATTTACATATATAATACTGATAAAATAATTGATGTATAATGCTTATAAATAATAACTAATCTAATACATTAATCATTTATAAAGTTACTATATATACATTATAATTCCAGTTACTTAAGATTATATATACACATTAATAGCTTGTTGCTCCTTATATATACACGTTGATAGCTTGTTGCTTGTTACTTTATAAAATTATATCAACAGCCCAAATCATTTAAACAACATGATACCTTACTTTTATTTTATAAGGTTAATTAACAACACGATATAAGGTGAGTATTGTTAATATAACAATATCTGGGTGCAAATATAACTATATCCAATGGAAATCGTGGCACATTTATAACAATATACAACTAAATTTGTCTAAGTTTATTATTTCAAATATCTCTACAACATCCAACCATGTTGGGAAGCTCATCCATCCTTTCCAGCAAACCCTTGCAAATAAATAAGTTCCCATCCATCCAATTATTATCACTGCCATGGATTCTGTTCGATTATTCATGATTTTGGTCATTGTTGAAGGCAACCTCAAAATCCAAGGCCTCCACAAGAAAATGAACAATGTGTTGAAATAATGTAACTGCAAAGTGTATTCTTATTATTATTTGATATATTATTCATTGGATCAATCCCCATTGTGGATTGATCATGTCGGCTATTGTAAAAGGACCAAATCCCCTTTTGCGGATTGGTCATAATATAAT
>SNQJ01S0010503.1:22010-41398 GCA_010110895.2 Picea sitchensis
AACACATTTCTCAACTATGGCAGCTCTCTTCAAGGCTCGCTCATCTCTTGAATCCATTTCTTGTTTTTTCTCCCCCATTTGTCAAAGAACCCTTACCCTCTCTCATTCCATGACTCTCACCCCATCTCGCCCTACCCCAAGCGAGGGTGTTTATGCTACCATCTCGGTTGAGGACATAATCAACATCCCCTCCTCCATCAATAAAGCCTTAATCCACAGGGGGATCTCTCTTAACAATCTTCCCCTTGCGCCTTTCTTGAAAATCTCCTCTACCCTCGAGAAGGACTGGTGGTTCTCAGCTGCAAATTTGATTATGTATCCTTCTATCGTGGTGCTAACCCAGAAATCTACAGCTCGCGTGACTGGGAAATCCAGCCTCCGAAGTGATGCTAACTTTTGGGTATCCCACGCGCAGATCTTCTTGACCTGTCCATGGAACTCTGGAGCTTCTTGGAGTCTCTTTATCCAGTGAAAAAACTCTTCCGTGAATTTAACCCAGAAAATATCGTATTGGTCACTTGATCCTTCTGAGTAAAAGTTGCTTCTCCCGTGCTTTCCACTGATTTACTCCTTAGCTCCACTTATTTCCATATGAAGGCACTACAATTCCTTTCCCACCATCGATCAATACTAGATCTATGGATCGGTGGTAGAATTCTTCCTACACGTTTGCTTTTTGCATGGGTCCCAGCAACAGAACCATTTTGTTGGCGTGAAATTTGATCAGACCAGGGTCCTTCTCAGGTTACCAACAAAAGGTACCGTGTAGTCTACAACGCTGGCATTTTCATCTCCTCCGAAGAGAAGAAGTCTCACCTGAAGCATTGCTGAGACAGATAGATAGGGAAGGGTAGGGAAAATACTAACGAGGATCCATAGATCATTTGGAACTCATTCTTGTTCTTATGCAAGAGAAAACATTAGATCTGAAACATCTAAATGCAATTATTGAACCTACTTGTGTTGCGAGAAGCAATTAAACATAGAGCCATCAAACAAAACTAATAATATATAAATAAACACTGTAATACATAAGTAAACATACAAATATGCCTCATATTTGAAAATTTAGTCCTTCATCATATTATCTTAGATATCTTTCTTGCATTACAGACTCAGAATTACATAGAAATGTTAAGTACAAACTCTTGGCTCTAAGCCCCAGCCATAGAGCTCTAATTCCCCAACTGATAGGTCTCACTCATTACCGAATCTACTTTTTGACTTACAACAAGTAGCAACAACTAATCCCAAAACCTTGGGTGACTCTAGTCGACATGACTCAACCCAACAACATCCATCAACGATGAATGAGCTACCAACCAATGCACTCCTTAACCCACCAAAAAACTCGAGTTGGTAACAACAACAACCACAACTGATTGAACGAATCAACCCTTTTACAATTATATTCATCCTTATATATAGCTAGGTTATGTCTTCCTTCTCGGCTTGCATTCTTCCTTGTTTTGTTGCAATTGTTTGTTGCTTAGTTGGTGTTGCGCTGGCTTCCACAATTGCTTTATGTTACTCTTTCTTCTAGCCTCTAATGAAGTTTGCACAACTCGTGCTTAGTCAAAGCTTTGTGCAATTCTTTCTCAAAAATGAAGGACCCAACAGATGGACCTTGGCAGAAGATCTTGAACTTGTTGACGATCTAGCTATGGAATGTAATGGATTCTTGGTGATGTTAAATGAAAGTGGCATTTCACTCAATGATGCGGAGGATATTGTCGTTTGGTCTTGGAATCAATCTAAGGGCACGATGACTATAAAGGCTTCATATGATGCATTAATAGCACAACATGTGAAGGCGGATCAGGTATGGTGGCACAAAGCATTGTGGAAATTACAAGTACTTGTAAAAAATATTCTATTTGTTTAGTTGTGTCTACAAGATCATGTCCTTACTAGTGAAAACTACAGACTCAGGGGTGGAGTAGGTCTGTCAAATTGAACTTTTTGTTTAAAAACAGAAGAGACAACAATGCATTTATTTGTACAATGTGAAGTTTCACAGTCTATATGGAAGAATGTCTATGCACAATTAAGTTTAACTGGCTCTTGGAATCTCCCATCTTTGAATGAGAATTTCTTGTCTTGGTTCCTTTCTTTCCCAAGGAACAAGGTAGTCCCACTCCATGTTCTTTGGGGTATATAGAGATACATAAATAAGATACTGTTTGAGTATGTTCATATGAATGAAGTTGTGCTATGTTCTAGAATTATTTTGTCTATCGAGGAGATTCCTGGTACATATAGGGATGGGCAACTTGATTATATTACGAAACCTGTTTATTTTGAAGAAAAACCCATTGGGTTCTTTGATGATGCTTCTATAGGAGGGGTATGTGGTGTTGCCATTGTCCTCAAACTTAGTTTTCAACATTTCGTCAGAGGATATCTTATTGTTGGTGTAGGTACAAACATTAAGGCAAAGTTTCTTGGATTATGGTGTCTTCTTCAGTTTGCAAAGAAATTTTTGATAGCATAATTAATGGTGGTTGGGGATTCAAAGGTTGTAATAGATTGGTTTTTTGGGAAGTCACACTTAAATTCTCTCCCCTTACTGTCATGGAAGAATAATATTTTGGACCTCAAGTAGTATTTTAGCTGGATAAATTACATTCATGTACACAAACAGTTCAACTCTTGGGAAGACTCACTATCAAAACATACCCTAGGGAATAGAATAGATAGTGGACATCCTTTAATTTTAAAATGATGGACTAGTGGAATCATTTACCCGCTTCCTTGCGAAGTTTTTTCGAAGGAGAAGAGTCCACTAGACTTTTTGGTCTGGTCTCAAAATTAATATTAATTTTTTCTTAGGAAGGAGAATCCACTTGACTGGTATCTTCTTCCACAAGTTATCAGTCTTGTTTGAAAAGTAACATCAAATTGCATGTTGAAATAGGATGGATTAATATTAAATTTCAGACTGGACCGACGATGAGTGAAATCATTAACATATTAATTTTAAGAACATATCGACTAGTGTAGCATTAACATACCGACCAGTGAAATCATTAACATATTAATTTCGGCTTTGTTTTTAAGAGCCTGGAAGATATAGTGCATATTTTAGACAGGTTGTGGGACTTTGATTCGACCTAACTATGAAATACTTTAGGTGGAGTATTAGATTCGACCCGACTACGAAATACTTTAGCTATCACCACCTTTGGTTCCTTCTCCCGGGTCTACCTCTCTAGTTGTGGAATGTCAAAGAACTAGAGGCAATTGGAAATGATTTAGGTCATTTCATCAAGGTTGATGAACAATCTCTACATTCACCAGATAAGAGGATGGCAAAGGTTTTGGTGGAGGTCAATGTCCATGCAGGTCTTTAGGAATCATTCAAAATAGAGTGGCGGGGACACATTCTTGTATATAGATTGGAATACTTGGGTATTCCTTTTCATTGTACAAGGATTGTTAACAAGATTTTGGGGCTTCGATTGAGGAGGAATTCTTAGAGAACATGCCAAATGACTGTTACACTTCTAGGGTGGACTCACAGGAGCCAGGGATTTTTCTGTTTTGAGGGCAGAGGAAAGTATAGAACCTCCAGACCCCCCCTTTATTGGTAAGCTAAAACACTACTACCCATCTCTGTATTTTACCTTATCTTCTTGGGAAATAGACCATTTAGATAGTATTTTCCTTCTGGATTTGATACACTTGTCTGTGGTCGATAACGGTAAGGTTTATGAGACTGCTCAAGAGGTTTCAAACTCTGTTGAAGTTCAGAATGAATCTATACCTGTGACTATTACTACCCAAAAGATGGGTTCTAGTGAAAACCCCGAGCATTTGACTATGGAAGATTCAAACATTGTCCCAGGTTATGGAGAACCTATTTCTAGTGACCACTCATTGCATAGGACGATTTCAACTCTGGTACCTACCTTTAGAGAGGCTTCTAGGCCCACTCTGATTCCGACCTACTTAGGAAATGATGTTGCGATTAAAGTTGATTCTAGTGGAGCTCTTGGGGAACCAAACTATGTTGGGGAGGATATAAGAAAAGAACTTGCATGGTCGCAGGGCTTGGGGTTTGAATTCTCTCCTATCAAAACTAGGAGTGCCCGCATGAAGGCAGGGACTAACATTCCCTATTTTGCTAACCAGCTTTCATCTAATATTGAACATGGGGCGCTTAGAGGCATGAAATTCATTGCAAGTGCTAAGTCATGATCCTCCTCTCTATTAATATGAGAGGGGTAGGAGGACCCCTAAAAGTGGCATCCCTACGTAGACTTATCTCAAAAAATTTACCTAATATTATATTTCTACAAGAGACTTTGGTGGTCAAGGAGAAGGCCAAACACTTCATGTTTAATCTTCATCATGAGTGGATGATTTGTGATATTAGTTCTTTGGGTAAGTCAGGACGTCTCCTGGTGGCTTGGGATCCTAAATTTTTTTACTTAGTTTCTTTTCTAAGCTGCGCTGGTATTGTTTTGTCAGGTTCCAACTTAGTTGATAAAAGGAGGATCTCTTTTCTGAATGTTTACGGCCCATGTACAGATCTCAAGAATTTCTGGGAAAAAGTGGATGGAAGGGGCCTTTTAGAACATGGTGATCTGATAGCTGATGGGGATATGAATTTTACGATCAATTCAGAGGAGGTTTTGGGTGCCACAACCTTGGTAGACTCATTGGTGGTATTTTTTAAAGATTTTTTTTTTTTAAATAAGCTTATCGATGTCACCCCTGCTGAGTTGGTTCCTACGTGGTGTAATGGTAGATATGGAGTTGAAGGAATCACAAAAAGTCCAGACAGAATCTATGTTTTAGTGGATCTTATCTCATCTTCAGCGAGATATAGGTCATGGGTTAAATACCCTTATATTTCTGATCATGCACCAGTCCTACTTCAATTGGGCATTGGGATTCCGATGGTTGTAGAACCTTTCAAACTAAACCCAGTTTGGTTGCACGAACATTCTTTTTCCACTTTGTTTTGTGAAGTGTGGAATGATCACCAGTTACAATAATAAAATGGAGTGCAAAGGAGATTAGTAGGGAATCTTATACATCTCAAGAATCGGGTTAAGTCGTGATCAAAAGAAGTTTTTTACAGGAACAGTTAGATATGGATAAGATTGAAGAAGAACTAGCCATTCACTATAATCAGAAGACTCAGGGATTGTATAGTGCAGAATCTGATCAATGTTTGATGGTTCTATAGGTTGAGTGTAAAAAACTTATGTTGGATGAGGAAGAGCGGTGGTGAAGAAAAAGTAGGGATATTTGGATCAAAAGTGGAGATAAGAATACAAAATTATTCCATCGTTTTGCAAGCTATAGAAGAAACAAAAACATATCTGGGAGATAAAGGATGAAGTTGGTCTGGTTCATATAGGCTAGGAGGCCTTAAAGGATGAAGCATCTAGATTCTTCAACTCTTTCTTTGGGGATACAAGACAAAATTATATTGAGAAAAATATAGCTACAGTAAGATTGTTTCCAAGATTAGTTATGGAGGAAGAAGTTGGAAATCTTGAAAATTCTTTCTCCATTGAAGAAATACTTGAGGTTCTAAAATGTTTTTCAAAGGACAAAAGTCCAAGGCCAGACAGGTAGACAGTTGAATTTTTTTACACTTCTACGAGTTGATTGTGAAGGAATTGCTTGATGTAGTGGAGAAAAAAAGAATTAGAGGCAAGGTAATCAGACCGATAAATTCAACATTCATAGAACTGATTCCAAAAGTTAACAGCCCCAATACTTTTAGCAATTTCCATCCAATTGCTCTGTGCAATTTATGTTATAAGATCATTGCAAAAATTGTAGCAAGAAGAATCAGGCCTATACTTCCCCGCACTCTATCTGAGGAAAAATTGGGATTTATAAAGGGAAGACCTATATTATATGCTAATGGCACTACACAAGAGTGTCTACACAGTATAAAGACTAAAAAACTTCAAGCAATTATTTTGAAGCTAGATTTAGAAAAGGCCTATGATTGCACAAATTGGGATTTCCTACGGTTAACACTTCTTCAATGTGGTTTTGGAATTACCACTACGAATTGGATCATGGGTTGTGTAACCTCCACACATTATGTCATTCTAATCAATGAAGAGGCAACTAAATTCTTCTAGAGTGGTAGAGGGCTAAGACAGGGTTGTCCATTGTCGCCACTCCTTTTCATTCTTGTGATGGAAGGACTTATCCTTTCTCTAAAAAAAGGACAAGCAGAAGGAAAGTTTTCTGGGATAAACGTTTCTATATTAATTAATGTCATACACCTTCTCTTTGTGGATGATGTTATAATAATGACAAAAGTTTCGGTCACGGAGTGGGAGGAAATTTATAAAATTATTAATGTTTTTTGTAGCGCGACAGGTCTGTTGATAAATGTTCAAAAATACTCTTTCCTCCACTTCAGAGTTCATCAAGGCACTCTAGAATCCTCAAAATATTTATTTCATTACAACTTTATTGATCTAACAGAAGGCTTTATATATTTGGTCTTCTTCTTAAAACTTGATAGCTACAAGGTTGAGGATTGGCAGTGGCTCATTGCAAAGTTTGAGAACTGGATAAGCCACTGGTGCAATTAGTGGCTATCCCTTGGTGGTCGTTATGTGCTGATAAAATCATTTTTAGAGAGTCAAAAAGTCTATTGGATGGATATGGCTCATATCTTGACTACAGTTCTAAATCGGATTCGTAAACTAGTTTTCTCCTTCTTATGGTCAGGAAGCAAGAAGAAGCATAGCTATCATTTATGCAGGTGGGAAACAATTATGAGGCCAAAAAAATATGTAGGTTGGGGGTTGAGAAATATCTTTTGTTTCTATAGGGACCTAGTGACTAATACTCTTTGGAGAGTCTTGTTGAAGAACGACATATGGCATCAGGTTATAAAGGATAAGTGTAACGACCTCCTTGTTACGACAACCATTCTAGTAACAGGTGCAATTTTTTTTTTTCTTTAAGGTGTGTGCGCGTGTGTAGAAGTAACAACACACTTAACTGTAAGACACCACTCGAAAACCAAAGACGCAACCACGAATTTCAGCACAAGAAGACTGAAGGCACTCAACGAGAAACTGCAACAAATACGACCATAGGCAGACAACGCACAACACCTACATTAAGACATACTGGGGTGCACAGTCAGGACACAGAGGGAAGAATCCAGGGTGTTAGGGTTACTATTTCTACACAGGAAAGCAGGGCATTTAGTCTTATGTCTTCTCAAAAGAAGATTAGACAGGCTCCTGGCTGACTGCTCAGGCAGAAACTAGTAACCCAACCTAGAACAAGACGCAGGCAAGACGAACAAAACAAGACGACTCTGACCTATCACCGTCACAACAAGCAACAAACGCCCCTAGACATAAGGCGTGCAACTAGTAGCTATAAGCAGAAGACGACACCAGCGGTTAAGTACAGTACAGTCACAGATGGAAGAATCCAACAGTAGAGTTTACTATTTCTGCATAGAAAAGCAGGGCTTTTAGTCTTATGTCTTCTCGGAAGAAGATTAGACAGGCTCCTGGCTGACTGCTAAGGAAGAAACTAGTAATCTTTGTCAGGTGTGTCGCAAGAGTGGAAACCCTGCCTTTAAAGGGCCCGAGACTCTTGATACGGAACTGGATTCTTTACACAAGAAAATCACACACACAGACAGATATGCTAAGGCCACAGAAGGTATCTATATCCCGCCCGACACATGCAGACCAATCGACAAATTTTTACAACCCGACGCAACCATAGACGAAGAGCAACCATGTCTTCTACAGAAGGCGTAAGACAAGGACTCAGACGACGACCATTTAAAATTAAAGACCAATCAATGTCTATGACTCATCCGTAATTGAATACTAGCCAAATTCTCCATAATATCTCACCATGCCTCCCAATTTATTACCATACTTTACAATGACCGTACAAGGGTTAATATTGCGCTTTAAACGTCATCAATAACGTTTCAAATTAAACAATTATTAACATTTCAATTGAACAAGTATTATCATTGGAGCTAAACAAATATTAACATTGCGCTTAAACATCATCATTAACCTTTCACTTTAAACAAATATTAGTATTGCAATTTGAACAAGTATTTACAAGGCAGTTAAAACAAATATTAACATGCTTAAAGTCAAATATTAGAATGGGANACAGTAGAGTTTACTATTTCTGCATAGAAAAGCAGGGCTTTTAGTCTTATGTCTTCTCGGAAGAAGATTAGACAGGCTCCTGGCTGACTGCTAAGGAAGAAACTAGTAATCTTTGTCAGGTGTGTCGCAAGAGTGGAAACCCTGCCTTTAAAGGGCCCGAGACTCTTGATACGGAACTGGATTCTTTACACAAGAAAATCACACACACAGACAGATATGCTAAGGCCACAGAAGGTATCTATATCCCGCCCGACACATGCAGACCAATCGACAAATTTTTACAACCCGACGCAACCATAGACGAAGAGCAACCATGTCTTCTACAGAAGGCGTAAGACAAGGACTCAGACGACGACCATTTAAAATTAAAGACCAATCAATGTCTATGACTCATCCGTAATTGAATACTAGCCAAATTCTCCATAATATCTCACCATGCCTCCCAATTTATTACCATACTTTACAATGACCGTACAAGGGTTAATATTGCGCTTTAAACGTCATCAATAACGTTTCAAATTAAACAATTATTAACATTTCAATTGAACAAGTATTATCATTGGAGCTAAACAAATATTAACATTGCGCTTAAACATCATCATTAACCTTTCACTTTAAACAAATA
The DNA here is from genome assembly GCA_010110895.2 of Picea sitchensis. Taxonomy (NCBI): domain Eukaryota; kingdom Viridiplantae; phylum Streptophyta; class Pinopsida; order Pinales; family Pinaceae; genus Picea; species Picea sitchensis. Next base: position 30,780 of record SNQJ01S0010503.1, read on the forward strand.
TTAGTATTGCAATTTGAACAAGTATTTACAAGGCAGTTAAAACAAATATTAACATGCTTAAAGTCAAATATTAGAATGGGAATAATGTTTAAAGTCAAAGTTTCAGGGTTAATATTTGATGGATAAGTATTTAAAGTTAAGTTTAAAGGTTTGAGGGTTCAAGCATTCAATGTATAAGGTTTTAGGGAGATCATTTAAGTATTGAAGCATATATTTTATAGTTTAAAAGAATGATTAATTTAGATATACAATTTATAATCAATTTTAATAGTGTGACAAACCTTAAGGATTTTTGTTAAGAGATAAAAATATAATAATAGGTTTTCTCCCCTTTTTTTTTTAAGTCTCCAAAAAGTATGAATATAAAAAGATACCATAAAATTTGATTATAGTCATTTTTATTTGATTGTAAAAAGAAGATTAATAGAACAATGAGATTTGAGATTTGATTATAAAAAGGGATTATCATGGAATAGTAAAATTGTCAAATTATTCTAATCAACATAATTTTTGGAAAATTTTGGTATAAAATCCATTAGGCTTGTATCATTTTTGTATCATAACAATATATGCTTGAATTTTGCAGCCAATTAATAATCAATAAGGAATAGGCTCCCTCCTATGCAGGTTTTCATAGCCTGTATCGCACAAGAATCCAATCCCTTATCTCATTTTTTCTTTGAAAGGGTAGCGAGGTAGCGATTTACACAAAGGCCACCTATCATGAAATTATTGTGTCCATCGAGATCAATATTGAGCATATAATTTTGATTCACATGGTTTATTTTATCTTCGTTGCAATTACTTTTCAATGTTTTTTTAAAAATTGTGAAACTAGAAATGTATATAGAAGTTGAGCTAAACTAACGAGGAAACCTTGAAACATCGGCTTGAAACTAACGAAGAAACCTTGATATAAGGAAAAGGCAATATAAAATAGCAATTTAAATGACAATAATAAAAAATGACAATACTGAAATGCCAAATATCAAATATAAACAGACCATAATTAAAGGTAACAATAATTTAAAAAAAATCGATGTACATAACTAACATCTTATTACATAATCGGCGGAATTAAAGCTTACCAGGTTAAGTTCGCGCGTAGTAACAGGTAACCAAACAAACGCATACCCAAACTCCCACGAAATAAATGCCACAGTAAGTAATGTAAACGCAAACCCCAAAAAGGATAACGCCTCTGTGATTTCGCCCAGGAAAGAGGAACGCTGACCCAGAATAAACGCAGTCCATAACCATTTAAACGAGAGGTAAAGAAAGTCAGATTTGCAATCAAACTGTAATGAGATTCACATTCACCAGTAACACGCCAAACCCAAAAATAAACGAATGTGACAGGATTCGGATTACGTTCAGATTTCATTTAGTTGTATTTGTCATTTAAAACGCAGACCCCCAATAACAAAAATGAAATGTACAGAGATTCAAGGTTGCGTTCAGATTTCAGAAGGTTTGCATTGTCAATTAAAACGCAGCTCTTGACTGCCCCAATACACAGTGGCAAAAACGCCCCAAACGAAATGAAAAACACAGCCCTTGACTGCCCCCAATACACAGTGGTAAAATCGCCCCATTCAAAATGAAAAATGCAACTCTGGACTGCCCAAATACACAGTGGTAAAAACGCCCCAAACAAAATGAAAAACGCATTTAAACTCATATTAAAAACGCCCAATATCTACATTGCATGCCAAAAAAAAACGCCCAACACATACATTCTTCTCATGGCCAGAATGCAGCGATAACACTTTCAGACAATTGCCAGAATATCAACAATATCCATCTCAGCTAATTGCCAGAACGAACTCACAATAACATTGCTGATATGAAATTTGCCGAATATAAAAATGCCAGAACAATCTCACAATATCAACATTAATAACATTAAATTTGCCGAAACTTGCTAAAACAACTCACAATAACATTGCTGAAGCGAAATTTGTCGAATATAAAAATGCCAGAACAATCTCACAATATCAGCATCAATAACATTAAATTTTCCGAAACTTGCGAGAACAACTCACAATAACATTGCTGAAATGAAATTTGCCGAATATAAAAAAAATGCCAGAACAACCTCACAATAACAACATCAATAACATTAAAAATTTTCGAATGTAAAAATGCATTCTACTTCACCAATTAAAATCATACCGTTGCCTTACGCCTGCGTCGGAAGACGTCCCACGCTCCGTGCTGCGTCCCACGCTTTGTGCCGCGTCCTGCTCGTCGACCGTAGAAGGCTCACCGGTACCTCCCAGCCAAACGCTAGGGGTACTCTGCTTCCCCCTTAGCCCCCCGAGCCGCAAAGGGGCCACACAAGAACCAAAGATAAGACTAGCTTCTCAGCTCGCCTCCACAGTTGAGCTACCACTCCAACACAGCTGAGATAAACCCAACTCCTCACAAGCAATCCGTCAAGCCACAATTCCACAGTGTAACGTTACGCTAATTGTTCATCCCTTCTTCCTACTTTTCCCCTTCTTTTATAGAAATTTGAGACCCACCTACTTTCCTAAATCATTATTAATTTAATTTTTAATGACAAACCTCTAAACATTCTCTATCGTCCAAGTGTCACTCATCCCCCATCGTTCTCCCAATTAATTTCTTTAATTTAAATAAAAGACTCATTTCCCTCACTCCCCCCAAAAATCGCTCTTTAAATTACTCCTAGGGTTCCTATATCCCCTCTCATGCTTTTAATAACTTTCCTAAAATGAAGTTGCTGAATTTTTAGTAACTCCTAAATGTTGATTCCTTTTCGCTTTTTACCCTATGTCTCCTACTTTCCATTATTAAGTTTCCTTTATTACAAGTTTCCTCATTTCTACTTTTATTCCTCTCTTTTATTATTATTTTATTTATTTTATTTATTTATTTTGTTAAACCCAAAATGATAAATGTGCTTAATAGTCTTTTCAATATATTTTTAAAATCCTAAATTTTTATACTCCCACTCTTTAATAATTTTAATTCTTCTTTATAATTTAAAAACCATGGGTTTCAATTAATTTATCTCCCTCATTACTTTACCCCCCCTTAATTTAAGAAGACTTTAACTAACACATAGGAGGGTTTTAGTTTATGCCTTGGCATTTATTTTTGTAGGATCTTTTCTTAGGGCTTATCAGAATTTTATCTTTGAGATGTTTTAAATTTAGGTTTAGATTGAACTAGGCGACAATTCATTAGGGGAGTCGTTTTAAGAATTTTATCAAGCGTTAAGGTCTTAGGGTCATCTAGGTTGTCTCATCATCATCATCCATGCGACGTGCCCTTCAGGACACACTACGTGCTCCNCATCATCAAGGATAAGTGGTTTATCATCATAAAAATCCAGATCACTTGCGAGCAAGTGTCCTCAAAGAATAAGTTTTGTCAGTGCGCCAGAGCGGGATGTTACAATAAGTACCATCCCCTTGGATCTGTGATGACTTGGTTGAGATTGGATTCTTCTGTTACATCTCAAGGGTCCCAGACTTGGAAAAATATTCTTAATTCTTTACCTTTGGTATTACATTGGTTAACCTAGAGCCCAAGTTTGAGACACTCCATAATAATTGGGAAGGATGTGATTCTGGTCATGGGAAAGGACTCGATTTTGTCTAAACATCTGGTTCTTTTACTTAATCAAAGAAATGTATATGGTTAGACAATGCATATTTGGGGCTGGAAAGTGATCTAGCTGTAGAATGGGAAAAGTATAGAAGAAATTTGATTGGATCAGGGGTACAACTCCTTGAAAGTTCGGATGAATTAAAGTGTATGGGTGGTGATAATTCAGGGAAGATCACAATAAAAAATGTGTATAATGCCTTAGTTTCAAAACTATGGTAAAATAAAATTGGTGGCTAAAGGAAAAAACTGTGGAGTTGGGACTGTCCACAAAAAATCAAACTTTTCGTCTAGCTTACTGTAGAATATAAAATTCTCACTTGGAAAAATCTACAAAAAAGAGGATGGGTGGGGCCGGGTATCTTCCATCTGTGCAAAGGAAAGAGGGAAACTGGAAAACATCTCTTTGTAAATTGTCCTTTCACTATTTTAGTTTGGGAAAGAATTAAATTTTATCTAAATATCTCTATAGGCTGGAAAGGATCAATGGTGGGCGAGCGCTTTGAAAATTGGAATATTCAGAACTTTACATAACCAACTTTGCCAGCCTATATTTGTTGGTTTATTTGGCTAGATAGAAACAAGACTATCTTTGAGTCAGGGACTCCCTCTACTCAGAATATAGTTTACCTATCTTTAGGAGCAGTGGGTAGATCCAGGAATAAGGAAAAATATTATCTTCCTATACTTTCAGCCTTTGCAATACCTGAAGATAAAATCATTGGGTGGTTTGATGGGTCAACACAACAAAATGGAGATAAAAGTGGTGCAGGTGGGGTGATAAAGACCAAAAATCACTCAGCTTATAGATGGAATTTAAATTGTGGTAATGAAACAAGTACTAGGGAAGAACATTTGGGAGTTTGGGCCTCTCTAACCTTGGCCTCTAGGCTTTCAGTTACATATTTTCTTGTGATAGGGGACTCAAAAATAGTCATTGATTGGCTAAATAGGAAAGGTTCTTTACAGGTTGTGACTTTAGACTATTGGAAGGATAGGATTAATGAGCTCCTCAAGTGCTTCAGGAATATATCATTTTCTCATGTTTAGAGAGAAGAGAACCAAGAGGAAGACAGATTATCAAAACAGGATCTTCAAAAACATCCAGGGAGCATAGCTTACAATCTTTGGGAAGGTAGACATGAGGGCCCTACTCTATTTTTAAAGTTTTTTTAGTAGTCTATAGGGGGAGCTTACATATTATGTTTTTTTGTTAAATTTGGGTGTCTCCATAATTTCAGCCTACATCTATGTTCAAAAGGCTATTGTCATCTTGTCAAATGTCTTTTTTGGACTCTCAGGAGAAGACGAAAGTATTGTAAGGAATTTGAAATTTTTTTGTGTATTTATGTTTTGGAATATCCAATGAAAACAAAAGGATATTTTGATGTAATGACTGTTAAGAGAACAAATTATATTTTCAATATAAATATAATGTGAAATTTTCTGTGGAAAACAAATTGTGGTTATTGGTAATACCTTGATTTCTAGTTTACGGTAATCTAGTTATAAATATTGATTATTAATATATTAGTGTGTTGTTACTTCTTTATTTATTAGTGTGTTGTTACTTCTTTATTTATTAGTGTGTTGTTACTTCTTTGTTACTTCTTTGGGGGTTTATTTATTATATCCTTTGAAATGTTATTGTAGATTGTAGTTTAGGAGGGTATGCAATGGCTTTGCCTTATTTGTGGTAATTCTTTATTTTTAAAAATAAATTTGGAAAAATATTATGTTAGGATGGAATGAATTTTTATTTTGGTAATATTTAAATTTTTATATTTTCATCTCACATTCATCATCAATGAATAAATTGTCTTGTTATTAAAAAAAAAAAGCCTAAAAACGTTGGGTTCTTTTAATTAATTACAACGAGTTTTTCTTTGGTCAAGGATATATATGTTTCATTGGTTGGGCCTAGTATATCTTATATGTATGGAAGAGAAAATGGGTCTAACTAAAGGAATACCCTTCCATGAGAATGAAGTGGGGCAACTAGTGAATGATCATTTTGATGATGATTCTTTTTTAATAATTTTGGAAGATCAAACTTTTTAGGTGAACATTATGGATTACCTAAACATCTTTTATATTTCTTCAATTTTCCAAAACACAATGTTATAGATAAATCCAAACCTCATCCCTAACATCTTGACCTCATTTAACTATTCTTTGATCCAATCTAGCTATGATCGAGTGCTTGGATTTTTTTTCTCTAAGCATCTTCTCGAAATATTTAGTAGTGTGTGGTGTAAAGGGTGAAAGAATATTATTTATATAATAAGTTTGCATGAAAATTATTTTTACGACATATTTACCATATCATTCTTTTTGCATCCCCTCTACTTTATTTTGTGGAAGAATAGAAAAGGGCCTCAATAATTGTTTATAGGCAAGAATGACAATATAAAGGGTATTCATGAAATCAACTCATATATTTAACAACCTACAAAAGTTTCATGGCTCCAGTATTATTAAATCATTCCTCTAATTTAGGAACCTAAAGATACGTTGATTCCATGTCTACATTGATGATAAAGTACACATTATAATTATAATGATTATTAAAAGATATATTATTGCTACATGTTGGAGATAAAGGCTAAAAATAATTTAAATTCCCACAAATGTATTGTTATGAACCTAATACTTAAAACACCGTGAAAAAGAAGTATGCAAACAATTGGGACCAAATATTAGCATGGAGCATCTTCTAAAAATATAATAACAATGAGTAATACATGGAACAACATCAAAAAGAGTTAGGGAAGTTGGGAAATGTAAAACAAGTAATATAATTAAGTTTGAAATGTGACATTTTCTTCTGTACGAGAATTTGTTTCATAGCGGTGTTAAAAAACATTGTTTTCCTTATTGATGGGCCTTCATCTGCTTTCTGAAGTTCAAAATGAATGAAATTTATTGGTGCCATAGAATTTTTTGCATTTATATGTATATCACTACTTTACATTGACCACCTCCCAAAATATCTATGTACATGTCCTTTCATTGTCAACTCTTCTCACCTTCTTGTTCCCTCTACCATTACTAAAGAGCACTATTCAACTATAGATTTTGAATCTCAAATAGAGGAATTTGTCATAAACTTCAATTCTTACCTACATAATGTGGTTTTGATTGGTGCACCAGATTTTTCATGCTCCCCTTTCTCATGCCTACTCTTAAAATAATTCCAAATATACGATACATTGTATTTTTTTGGTAACAAACACAACCATTGAAATACACTGACATTTTTGAACTAGGCCTCACGACTATTGAAATGCAATGAAATTTTTGAATTTTCCCTCACAACCATTTGACCAAATCCAATGTCAATTGATGTACATATATTATTCTCCTCCAAGTGACCATAGAATAGTGGAAAACAATGTTGTACATAAGAAAATTTATAGCACCTATTGTCACTTGTCTAGAAGTGACACTCTTTCAGTATAACTCTTTCATCTTTTCTATTACCTAGCCCATGTTTGTGCATAATCTGGACCATTAGACACATTTTCTCTAAATTATAATATTGACTTTGAATCTCATTTTATAGTTGAAAGGTGTAGTTGTCAATAAAATCCACCAATAAAATCCACCACTAATAATATAGTACCAACATGAAATATATCTTTCCATATTCTAACATACTTATCTTGCCATCAAGCCACATGGGCATATTGACATATTGTTAATACTTAAAAAAAAACTTTGATGAAATGATAAATTCATGCTACGGGTACGACATCTCAATTCTTTTCTTAATCTCAAATTTCAATATTGTGGTCGTTGTGTGACAATTATTTAAAAATAAATAAATAATAAGTTGCAAGTGGATAAACTCCATCGACAGAGCTATTTTCTCCAACAACCCTTCTAACCCCGAAAACTCTCAAAATATAGAATTATGTGAGGCACAATGTCCATCATGCTAGACTCATATCCAACCAATATTCTTGAAAAAATTGTTATTTTCCACTAGTAAATAAAGGACCGTAAAATAAAATACTATGTCAACAACTTGCAAGAATATTATAAACCCAATCCAACTTAACACCAACCACAATATTTCTACAACTTGCAAGAATATTATAACCCCAATCTATGATTTCAAGTCAACATCAACCATTTTATCTATACAAACGTGATAACAAATACTTTGATGGAAGAGATGGAGCACCAACAACACTATATAAATTGTATTTTATGTAAACATATACAAATAGATGTTGGCCATACTTTAATTATAGTTTTCTCAGAGAAATATATCTTTTCATCTTCTAAAGTGCTTATCCTTCCATCAAGACACATGGACATGTTGACATATTGTTAAGTCTTTTAAAAAGAAACTTTGATGAAATGATAAATTCATATTGCTAGTACGACATCTCAATTCTTTTCTTAATCTCAAATTTCAATATTGTGGTTGTTGTGTGACAATTATTTAAAAATAAATAACTAATAAGTTGAAAGTGGATAAATTCCATCAACAGAGCTAGTTGCTCCAACAACCCTTCTAACCAAGAAAAATATTGAAATCTAGAATTATGCGAGGCACAATGTCCATCATGCTAGACTCATACCCAACCAATATTCTTGCAAAATCTATTATTTTCCATTGGTAAATAAAGGACCATGAAATAAAATACTATGTCTACAACTTGCAAGAATATTATAACCCCAATCCATGCTTTCAAGTCAACACCAACTATTTTATCTATAAAAACGTGATACCAATCCATACTTCAATGGAAGAGATGGAGCAACAACAACACTATATAAATTTTATTTTATGTAAACATATATAAATATATGGTGGGAATACTTTAATTTTAATTTGTTTACTGCGTTGTAAACTGATAAAACAAGTGTGATAGTTGCATAACAGCTAGTCCCTACCATGTTGAATAATTGTATTTTCCATAGGAGCATTCACTATTATTACTTCAATCATTTGTCTCAATAGTAGGTGTTAGTCCCTAAAGTTGTCCCTGAATACTAAGGGAAAGCTAAGGCACCTCAATTATTGCAATGGTTTATGTTTGTAGTTCTTTTTGGGTTTATAGGTTGTTTTATGGGTCTAGAAGTGGATGAATTAGGTAACATAAAATTCTGGTTACAAAGTCAGGTTTCCACCACATTCACTTAGTCAATGAAAATCACTCTGATCAACTAGATAAAGATATTTAAACAGAAGAAAAAGAAACTGCAAGATTACAATATGTTCACTTACATAGAATACTCTTGGTCTCAAATATCATTCAGAAACAAGAAATAAATACTTAAACACAAATCCTATAACAATTGAGAAAACAACAAAATATTTACTGGTATTCAACATGAACATAATAAATCAAATGCTTCGCAAAAGATTCAAATGAATTCAATTAAGAGAGAATAAATTTAACACAAGGATGAGACAATCTAATCATCATAATGTTTTTTCCATTGAGTGTAAAGTGTAGCAGATTCCAGGTATACAATTCAGGTCAATATGTCCTTTAGCACCACCAAACTCGAACTCCTACCTCTTAATCTGAACTTTCTTTTATACAAAAAGAAGAGGTTCCACTTTTGGATCTATTTCCCAAAAGATAGTAGCCCATTAATTACATCCCTTGACTATAAACATTACATTTGAATTGCCTCACTTGAGGCCAAAACAAAAAGATGATTTTTAGGAGGAAAATCCTCATAGTAAGATCAAATCCCTAAAAGTGTTGTTCTATAAACTAATAAGCTGATTCTTAGCATTTGTTTATGTAAATAAATTAAAAAAGGAAATAATCTCTAATTGCTAGCTGGATTTATCCATGTGGTCAAATCTGCTTGCAAAATCTTCAACTTCCCTGCATTCGTTCCTCATCCCGAAAAATAAAGTTTTGCAAAAATACTATTTTGTTGCATCCTTAGGGATTTTCTTTAAGAATTCATATACTTTCCTTTTCTTTCCTTTTCAGCTTCTGGACTTTATTTTGTAATCTAGAATTCAGTATCACAAGCTTTTGATTTTGTTGCCTTAGGTATGGAATAATGACCTCATAATCTTCAGGTGTCAACAGATCTTTCCTCCCAATCACAGGTTCTTCTTGATTTTCTTGTAGCTGCAAGTTCTTCTTGATTTTCTTGTAGTGCATGTATGTTTAAGTCAATAGATAATTTGGGATTTCTAGGTTTCCTTTCCTTCTTATATACCTTTACATATTTCTCCTGAACAATGTCTTCTGTTGCAGAATCAAGTATACTTGGTGCTCCTTTTTCCATGTAAAACTCTGTCATCTCTGACATATCCCTCATTGTATGGATTCACAGCCTTTCTTACTTGGTGATTTTAGGGGTCTCATCATCTAAGTGAGAAGGTTTGATTTTTGGCACTGGTTGTTTCTTTTTCCCTTTTTTGGTCTTCTTATGAAATTTCTCTATAATATCATCATCTAAAATGATCAAATTATCTTTCTTCAAAGAGGGTTTTGTAAGTTTTAAACCTGTGAAGTAAAGCAATGCATATATATTTTTAAGCAATACAAAAATTAATCAATGGCTCATACACAGAGTACACAGATATTTTTTACCAGAAACCCTCAACCGGGAAAACCTTTCTTATTTTCATTATATCGAATTTCACCATTCTCCATACAATATATACAATGTTTTTAGGTATTCCGTAGATACCAAAACCCTAAACCCTTATTCTTGGATTAATTTACAAATCAGCTAAAAATAGCAAAAACCGCCCTAAAAAAATTTTTTGGGGCGTTGCCCCGAACGCTGCGCGTAACCAGGGGGGGGCATACCTGCCCCCCTCAGGACCCCCCTAGGAAAGGGATTGTCAGACGGAGTTTTTGTATCTGACACACCCACACACACACACATGCAAATAATATAACACATACCCAACATTCTCCCACTTGTTGTTTTCTTTGCATCCAGGGGTCCAGGGGATTATATAGTCAACAATTCAGGGAAGCAAT
>SNQJ01S0010503.1:85815-135808 GCA_010110895.2 Picea sitchensis
AGCGAGGTAGAGAGAGATTAGAGGGGAAACAATGGGGGAGAGAGAGAGGAGAAAAGAGGGACACAAGGAGAGAGGGTAAGAGGGGGAAAAGAGAGAGGTGTGGGAGAGTGAGAGAGGGATAGGGAGAGTGAGATCAGACAAAAAGAGAGGAAGATAGAAGGAGGGAGGGAGATGGCGGTAAGAGGGAGGTAGAGAGAAAGAAAGAGAGAATTATTGTGTTAACGGAACGTGCACACTCTTGTTGCTATTAACGTGCACGCATTTTAGGAACGTGCACATGCTTTAGGAATGCGTGCAAGTTCCTAAAGCGCATGTGTGCTATTTGAATTTCAAAAAAAAAAATTCAGGAGTTACAACTCTAACATACATGTTTTTTAAGTTGGTTAACTTAGATTTAGGTTTGGGATGACAAACCTAGTGGTTCAGTCTGCAAATACATAAAAACCTCCATTTTTATGAATTCCTATCTGTATCTTTGTCTTTGACGTTATTTTTCAAGAGGATAAACAATTCAATTATTGGCGAAACTATATATACAGATAGAGTTCGTTGTGCAGATTCCAAATATACATTTAAAAAAAAAAATCAATAATGTTTACTATTTATAATCTATTTTTGTCTTGACATATATCAAAAACCTATAATACATACCTCTCTTATTTCTGCTATAACGTTTTCTTGGATTAACCATTTATCAAATGAGTTATGTGTGGCACTAGAGGAGACCGATACCTACGATGTAAAAAAAAACAATTTAATCATGTTAAGACCCTTTTAGCCTGCACGAACAAAATATGTTGTAATTTCAGGCATATGTTGACTTTGATAATTTAAAAAAAATATTAAATTAAAATTAAAAATCTCCAAAAAATACACAACACAAGAAAAATGGGTTCTCTACAAGTATACAAGTTTTTGGAACGAAATTCCATTGTTAAGACACTCAACACCTGCACGAACAAAAACATATACCTTATATTTTCTTGGAAAAATAAGATACCACTGTTAGAAAAAATCAAATTTGACCTAGTTATTCACAATGTATATAAATAAAAGTTTCATATTCAGAAATCTAATCCAATTTCCTATGTTTCATATTCTTACACCATATTAAAATTCATTGTAAAAGTACCTTGAATAATCCCTCCAAGTTAACATATTGTTGTTTTTCCAGGTTTGCATTGCCACTAACGCGTCATGAGAGACCATCATTAGCTTGCACTCAGCTAGAAGTGAGCCTATATTTTCTCAATTTGAGAAATATTTGTATATAATATAAATAGATAAGCATGAATTTATATTACACGATTGTGCATCCTACTTTTATCAAGAGGATGAAGTAAGAAGTCTCAAGCATTTCATTTTAAAATTATCAAGTTATGAAACTTTTTTTATGTGCTCAATTTTATTATAAGTCTTAAAAGGGATATTATAGACCCAAACTTCATAATGACAAAGAAGAACATGCAGAAATAAAGTGTTGAAAATGTTTTTTTTGTAATCCCAAATCCTAAAGCTCAACATTTAACTTACATATATTTTCAAGAATCAAATTCAAATAATAAATAAAATCGATACATATAAATAGTTATACATTGCACATTTTCAAAGACGTTATCATAATTTTATTTTTTTTCATTTTATTAATGATAAGCTCATAATTTTTACAGAACGACATATCATCAAAATATACATAGATCACAAATATACAAAAACTATAAATTAAATCACATTTTAAGCTTAAACTTCTCACATCTCCCCTAAACAACTTTAAAATATACACCTTTATATATGTCATGGCCACAACAACCCCCTTTACTTTTGTTTTTACAAGTTGTTGGTCTCCAGAAACTGAATGATGACCGTGTCGGTAGCCTGCTTTGTTGGAATTGATTCAATCCATTTTTTGAAGTAATATGTAGCCGTAAGTATCCATCTATCTTGCACTGAGGATGGTGGATGAATCTCTCCTATAAATTCTAGGCCCCATTGCATGAATGACGCTTCGACCGAAATCAGTTTCAGTGGCAGGGGTTGCAGATTTCTCCTTCCATCGAAGATCTGGCACTCGTGGAAAATAAAAACTTCTTTGTATACATCTGCGAAGATGTTGGGCCAATAGTAACCTTCTCTTAGGATTTTATGCGTGATGGTTTTCCAGTAGTGATGTCCTCCACATTTGCCCTTGTGGAATTACCTGATAGCTCGTTTTGCGTCATCTTCTAGCAAACAACTCATCAATATCCGTCCCAGATCTTTCCAATATAGGGAGTTATCCAAGAAGCAGAACTTAGTATCCTTCAGCTTTAAGAATCTATCCTTAGTCTTACTTATCCCTGGAGGAGCTTGCAAATTCTTCAACACATAAATGATGTCTATATACCAAGGTGAATCGATGAATTTCTGAGACACCTGTGCAGTTGTTTCTTCCTGAGGATTCTTCGACAGGTTAGGAATGAATTTGATTCCCATAACGTCGCAGTTCGAATGCACCATCAATTTTACGAGGCCTTGACCCTTAATCATCTTTGTGGGCTTGATTTCGAGGTCGTATTCCAGCATGACTATGATCCACTTACCTCTTCTTCCCTCAGGGTCAAGCTGGGTTAGGATGTCTTTGACTGAGTTGTTGGGCACGTAAGCAATAATGTGGGAATGTAGTATGTAAGTACTGAACTCCTTGAAGGATTTCACCAACGCATATGATTATTTCTCCATAATTTCATACCTCAGTGGGGAATCGCTTAGCGTCATGTTGAAGTAAGCTATAGGTTTTTCAAAGTTCTGATCGTCTTTCTGTAACAGCATGCCAACAATGGTATGCTTTGAGGCAAACGAGAACAAGATGAAGTCCTTCGTGAAGTCTGGACTAGCCAATACAAGAGCTTTGGTCAGTGCTACATTGATTTCTTCAAACAATTTCTTGGCTTCGGGGTTCCATTTGATCTCGTTCCATTTTATGAGCATGTTGGTGATATGTTTTATAATTTCTGCCAGATTCGGGATGAATCTTCTCAAGAAATTCACCTTTCCCAGGAAGGACTGCACCTCCTTCTTGTTGTGCGGAGTGTTGATTTTCAAGATTCCTTCTACCCTGTTGGGGTCTATATTTATACCCTTCTTTGAGATGATGTGCCCCAATAGTTTCCCTTCTTGAATTCTGAAATGTGAATTTTTCATATTCAAAGATATGCCGAACTTCCTGCATTTTTGGAAGACTTTCTTCAGATGCCCAAGGTGTTGTTCGTTGGAGTCGGAGTACACTATGATGTCATCCAGATAGATCATTATAAATTTTTCCATTTCCTCAGCAAAGTCTATGTTCGTCGCCCTCTGGAAGGTAGCTCTGACTTTCATCAGGCCGAAAGGCATCTTAGCATACATGAACGTCTCCCATGGTGTTGTGAAAGTTGTCTTTTCTCGGTCATCTGGGTGTACCATGATATGATTGTAACCTGAAAAGCCATCCAGCATAGACATCTTCTAGGACCCAACCACCTTCTACAGAATATATTCCATCTTAGGGAGCGGGTAGTTATCCTTGAGGGTTACTTTGTTTAAGTTTCAAAAATCCACGCACAACCTTATTTCACCACTCTTTTTTCTTACAAGCACCAGATTGGCAATCCATTTCGAAAATATTAAAGAAACAATAATTTTGTCTTCGAAGAGTTTCTTTACCTCTTTTTCAATTAGCATAAACAACAAGGGATTGATATCTCTTATCTTTTGCTTGAAAGGTTTTTGGTCTTCTTTGAGAGGAATGATGTGTTGAGTCACTTTAGTGTCATAGAATTTCGAGTCATCATAACTCCAGGCGAAAATGTTGGGAAAATCCTTCATGAGTTTGATGTAGTCCTATTTTACCTCTAGACTAAGTGTCTTTGATAATTTGATTATCTTCATATTTTCTTGGGTCCCGATGTTGCAATCCTCGACATCCTCATCATTCGCAGTGATCTTGGGATTTCTAGCCACATCGTTTTCATCAAACAACTTTTCCAACGGAACCAATCCTTTTGGGATGATATTATTCTTTAGCTACACTATGTCCCTCCCATCTATCTAATTCCAGAAAGGGTCGTCATTACTACGTGCAATTGTGATTTCATCTTTTTCACAACAACACTCGTCATCAATGTTTACATTAGTGAACTCATCACTCATTTGGAGAAATCTCTCCACCTGTTTGTCATCCTCAAACACCTGCCAATACTTGATATTATCAGGTACCATCAGCCTATGTTTGGCTTCGATATCATACTTTCTATTGGGGAAAATGGGAATTTTAAAAACTAAGGCCAAGGTGGCCAAGGCATCGACAATTTGATTTTTCCCCCTCGGGATCGCTAATAAATTATACTCCGAGAATTCTTCAAGGAGGTCCAGCACCAGGTTTTTGTATTCCCTCATTCTGGGGTGCTTGGATTGGTATATACCTTTCACTTGGTTTATAACTAGCTCAGAGTCTCCATGCACTACAATCCTCTTTGTGCCCAACTCTTTCAAAACTCTCAAACCCAAAATCAATGCCTCGTACTTAGCCATGTTATTTGTAAAATTGAAGGTGAGTTTTTATGAGCATATCTTTGTGCCTACCTTGGGAGGTCTTATCCATACATCCACCCCCACCCCCTCCTTGTTGATGGCTCCATCGAAGCTCATATTCCACAGTTCGTTCTCTGCACGGTTCCTCGGGTCTGTGCACTCTTCTACTAGTCACACGGCTTTATCATCAACAATCATGATGGTCATCGGCTCTTCCTCTTCAAAGCTCGGGTAATTGTAAAATATGGAGGAGCCTATCTCAATTTTTTCGGAGTAGATAGGGTGTTTATTCGGTTGCGTCCTACTACTCACCATGTATTTCAGCAGCACTTCTCTGTATAACTGTTTCTCTTGGACGAAGACAGGAATGTTGGCATATGACATATCCATCTACAGGGTTCCCTTCAATTTCACAGTCCATGACCTAGATAATAGCATGCCAAACTTGGGGGGTATATCAGCCACAACCACATCCATAACCAGATTCTTAGAAGGGATTTGGGCCAGCGACACAACCAAATCTTTGATAAGGCCCTAACATTTCACTTTCCTTGAATCGAAAGAAAACATTTCCTTATAGGGCCTGGTGATATCCAAACCCAACTCATCCATGATCACTTTGGGCATGAGATTTTGTGACGCACCCGAATCTAGCATGGAATTGTGCAAAATCATTTCATGGACCTTGAGACTGATATAGAATGGGGCAACATCCTCAGTATTTCCCATTTCCTCCACAAGCGGACCAAACAAAATGGTAGGGTGGTCATCCTGGATGTTCAGGGTGTCAGGATTTTCTCCCATTTTTATCATTTTGATAATCTGATCCCGATATTCTCCTTTCTTGATGAGTTCGTTGAAAGGGATGAAGATTTTAATCTTGATCACTTCATTCTCAAAGTAAAAAGGGGGAGAGACATTTTCTACCTCCTTGACGCCTATCTCCCAGATTGTTTCTGGTGCTTTCCTCCGAACCTCCTCCTTTGACTTTCCCTTTTCAGCCACATCCTTGGTCGAGTTGTCTTTCTTCGGTTGACTCATGGAAGGGGTGTCCGCCAGAGGTTCCCTTATGGGATTTTTCTACTAAGGTTCTCCAGACGCCTTTCTGCTCCTTAGGTTGTATTGCTTTTGGAACTGCATGATGGCATTGCAATAACCNTCAGTCTCCAGCATAATATCATCATTTTATCTCACATATTGATCATGTTCTCCCTTCGTCAAGAACACGTGCGTGTCCTTGTCGTCGCAACAATGCATTTGATCTTGGATCACCTAATCAAAATCTTTTTCCACGTAATTGTTTTGGAATGGGGGCCTTATTTGTTGGTTGCCCTGGTCTTTTTGTTCCCTCTTCCTTATCTGCGGGACTAGACCTCTTCTAAGGTTCAGAATTATGGGTTGGAAGTCATGTTATTCTTGGGCGACAGGCTTGTTCCCCATGAACATTATTTCCATTAGCTTCTCCATCGTATTCATCATCAATTCAAACTTGTCCTCTAAGGGTTGAGAAGTCGATGGCTGCACATCTCATTGGGGTTTCTTCCCACCTCTGTTGAAGCTTTGTTTAATATTTATCGATGCCATCAGGTTTACCTTGACTTCAATTGCGTCACTCATCATGGCATCTAAATTAGTAGATATTCTCTCTCTCAATAGCAAGGAGAAATCGTTATCAAAGGAATCGGTGTATCGAAGTTGTGTAGCCCCCGGAGGTGGCTGGAATTCTATGGGAATTAAGTTGTAGACCCTCATGAAATAGGACAAGAACTCTTGCACCGTCTCCTATGATGCTCTCTTCATATTGTTGTATTGCGTCAGTAGTTGCAAAGGATTCTTTTTGTCTCCCAATCTAGCAATGAATGATGTTTTAAATGTGACGAAGTTGGGAATGCTTGCTGCTAGGAGGGCCTTGAACCACTTTCTAACCTCCCCCGAATGACTCTGCATGAACAACCTCTTCTTTGTGTCTTCATGATCCACCTCTTCTAGATAAACAAAATCATTGAACCAATCCAGGTGCTTTTGGGCAGGGTTGTTTCCTTCAACGTCATATAGCTTGATCCTATGGTTGTAGTTCTGGGGAAAATCATGCAGTTGGGATGGCAGAGAAAGGGGAGTGAATCTGGCGGCCATTTCTCTAGGGGGGTTTGGGATTTGCAGTATGTTCTGAGAGAGATTTGCATCTTGCGGGATTTTGTTTGGTATCAGAGATCAAAACCTCTTCTCATCAAAGACTATATCATCCAAGTTGGTTTCTGATTTAGACCTGAACAAGGTTTGTTCAAACAGGGTGTCAAAATTGAGGTTGTTGATGCTCTGTGCACCATCCTTGGGTAAGGACAGGCTTCTGTACAGATAATATAATGGATCTGGTGCCTACTTCCTTGTCCTGCAGAGAAGTTTCTTGGGGTCACACATGGGATCTACAGGGTTCGGATCAGGATTGGCTCTGGTATAAATTGTCTTTGACACTAGGGCTTCTGAATCACACTACTCTGTGCTACTGGTCTCTTTGAATGGAGTCGCCAAGGTAAAGGTTTCAACCAATACGGATGTTTGGCCCATAGTTACCCTCAGGGGTCAAAACTATAGATTTAGTCTTTCTCCTATGGAAACTTTATTCAATTTAATCCCTGGCAACAACACCAGAATGTTAGTGCTCTATAAACTTCATTCAGATGAGAAAATGAATGACAGAGGAAACCTACAAACCAATTGAGGCCGGAAAATAACCTTTCCAACCTGGAGAGGGATCTCTCTGAGACTTCGTCTCTGTACACGGTATGGATTTAAACTATCACCTAGATTTAACACTTTTATACAATATTTTTGGTTCTATTGGTGAAAGAAAGCAAGACCTTGGGCTATGGAGTCGATTTAAGAAAACAATAGAAAAAAATGACTTAGTGACTAAACTTGAGAGGAGAAAGGATAAGTAAGCAATGGTCTTTCAATTAAAAATCGTTGTATGTGGAGGGAGAAAAACATATGAAGCAACTTGGAGCACCGTTGGGGATGAATTCAAAGTTCTCTTATAAGAAACACAGTTGTCTAAATGGTCTGAATCTAGAGCACCGTGCGGTGAATTTTAGATTCAAAATTACGTTTTGGTTTAGACATAATATAGATATGAATATAAAGAACACAACAAAGAACATATGCAAAGAGGGAATACAATACATCAAACTGCTACCATTAGAATATTTTCGTCAAAGCTTCAAGACCTTTTCATTAAATTTCGATCGAATTCAAAAGCTACATTCGATAGTCACTGTCTACATTGTTTTTCCAACCAACTTGGCTTACATTGAAAAGACAAAATATATAGACCAGGGTGTACCGCTTGGGCTACCCTGCGCTCTAACTACTATCCCTAGAAATTAGGTTCTAACTATTCTCTGTTAGATGACTCTTCGTATGGAACTTTACTAAAAATAGAAACCGACTGTACTCGGTTGCACCATAACCACTTGTTTCTGCCATGATAGTTCAGTCATCAGCAAGATCTCATTGTTGGAGACTGAGGTGTCAATGTTTTTCCTTTGACAAGGCATCTGGATGATCAAGTGCTCTGTCAAACTCCCACCACCTACTGTAATGGCCTTGATTTTTGTCGCGCAATCATTTGTTGGAGTGTGCATGTAGTAGGTAACCGCAGACTGTTGCAGTTGTTTCCAAGATGACAACACAAATTAATGGGAAACACCTTTCCTCAAACTGTCGTGTGTCCAACATACACCTGTCCTTTGCAATAGATGATATTCCAGCATTGCGCTTTGTATGCTTGTCGTGTGGGTATCTGTCAGAGTCCCTACTTCCCAATAGGAAACAGGAAACGGGGAGACAATATTCGCGCCACGTTTGAGAAGAAAAATATGGAGTCGATTAATCATGCTTCTGGTCTCATCTGCAGTTTTGATACCCGAAGCGTTTTCCTGAGAGACCAGTTGCGCCTTTTCAGATTTATTACATCCCTTTGCAGAACTGTGTTCCCTTTCAGCTTCTTCTACATGCTGGCTAGAGTCACGCAAACATTTTCCATGGACGGTCCACAATCCTTGAAGTTCTTTGTGTTTCTTTCTTCTGACATCCTATGTGATTGGCACAGCTGGATGATTGTATCTTGTGCTTCTATGAGCTTACTCTTGAGCCAATTCATGTTTCCCTTGTGGCCCTATGATGTTGATTCTTCGAGGGTCTTCACTGCTAACTACTGTCTCAGCTCCCTTTTCTCCTGGTACAACTCAACAATAGTGAGTTGTGCTTGCTTTAGTTGTTGAAACGATTCACGAATATATGTTCCTTCAGTGTATCTCCTTCTCCTTTTGTTGCGGGCTTCCTGACTTGGACCTTCGACAGGTTCCAGTCGAATGGTGCACATGAGTAACTCTTCAACGATCGAATTTGTATGTGGCTCACTCAAGACTTGGGGCTCCTGGGTTTCCTTGTTCTTCCTTGGCCTTCCTCTTCTCCGAGGTGTCGGTTGCTGGGGGGATAGGGATTCCAATGTATTTCCTTCCTCTATGGCCCTTCCTATTTCTGCCCCCGCGTAGTGAGATGTTACCTTTTTCGCCGGTAGAGGGAAATCTCCTTTGGGGTCCCTGGGGATGTCGGCTCTGAGTAGGAATGAATTCCAGTTGTTTCCCAACCACCTCAACTCCTCAACTATCAACAATTTAATCATCGAGATGTGAGATAGGTTTTTCTTCGACTGGTTTGTTTCATCCCATACGTTGTCTACCATTTCTCGAAGACTTTGGTGCAAGAATAAAGGTAGATTTAATGGTCTCCTTCCTGTGAAATGCATCAACAATCTAATGTGATGTGGGTGTATTCTGTCAAACCTTCCCTCATAGGTGAAATATTTCCTAATCTCTCTAAGGAGCTTCCGAAAAGGCTCCTGCAAATATCTTCTTGGAATGCCCGCTTCGACTTTCCCATTTAAACAGTCTGGTTTGATGAACTCCTCGTAGCACCGTGCATCCAAAGGCATGCCTTTAGACCACCTTTCACCATGCGGAGGGATCTTTGTTGTGGCTGACAGAGTTTCCTCTATTACCTAGAAAGTGATTCATGCGATTATTGCACAGAACCCATTGAATCTGAGTGCAAATTGCTCCGCCAGTTTCACGTTGAATCCTTGGATTCTCCTACAAAATACCATGCATTTGACCTGTTCAAAAGATGCTCTGACATATGGATATTCGTTTACCAAATTCAATATTTGATATTCAGGTCCCAAATTTCTGCTTCACGCACCTTTTCTTATGTTTTGGGATGTTTCCATGGTGCAACACATATTTTTTCTGCGCACAGTGGATTTAGCATGACCCGAAGGTGAAAATATTGATTGACCCAAGTTTGTGATGCAGTTGAAGGCAATCGACTTTCCAACCGTTAGAAACTTAGGGCTCACGGGAAGAATTATAGGCAGAGCATAAACTTGGTTAGTGAACAAAATACATGCAGAGTGACCGAAATTTATAACTGGGTGGGCGAGGGATGGAATTGTGTCAGGGGATACTAAATCTATGGTGATTGGAGGTTTCGAAGCAAGCCAAATATTTTCGCAGCAGATCCGTGGGACGGGTACACTTCAGGGCATGTAAAGTACAAATGATAAGAGCTATAGAGTATATGTGATATGAGCGTCATGATTTTTCATTCTTTCTGACTTCATAATGAGCTAATGATGGTCACTTCGTCTGCTAATGCGACTTCTATTTAACAACTTGCCTCGACCTTTGGCACGTAAAACCTTATCTTCTGACAGGATCTGACTCTTTGGGAAAATACCTTTACCACTTACACATGTTTTGGTTCTGAAATCCCTTCCCGACTCCAAGGGCCAACCGACCACTTGCAAACTTCGACCCATTCCTTGTTCAGTACCTGACCTCACACGCTTTGACACATGGACCCTGACTCGACTAAGACTAACTCTAACTGAAAAAATGACGATACTAACAAAAGCAAAAGGAAAGGGGGCTCCTTACTAAAATTTGAACATTAATGCCTATTCCTCTACTACTACGAGCCTAATGTTTATTCTTCATCTACTTTGAGGGAGTTGGGGGTTTGATCTTTATTGATGATCGTATTTATGAAGGCTTCTTAATATTTGTGATCTTATGCTTTCAAATGTCTTCATAATGCTTTTTCTCTTATGATGCTTCATTAACATTTGTATGATGAAATTGACAAGTTGTTTTTGGGACCTTGTGCATATTTTGAAGTATTTGATGATCCTATATGGCTGCATAGATTGATGTTCTATTGCATGCAGTGAATGAGTTTTTACTTGGATATTTTTGAATGGATGACATAAAAGAAGAACATGTTTGCATTTTGCATCCTCTTTCTTGCATGTTGTTCCTAATGGCTTCATTTTTATGCTTTCATATATTGATCATATTCTTCGGTTTCAAACTCTTAGCTTGAATCACAAGGTCACTAATCCTTTCTATGAGTTTGAGATTAGGTGCATGCAACTATCATGACATATATTTACAACGGTACGGATCATGGATGATTGTCTTTGAGAAACATCTCCTCTTCATTTCTTAATTTTGCAAACAAAATCAATGCTTATTCATAAGTTTGTTGAAGTCAAAGGAAAATAATGTAATGTTTATAACATACTGGCAAGTATCTCCTTTGTTTAACAAAGTTTATTCTTGTTGTGGTTGCAGGAATAGGGTGCCAAGTCAAGTTCTTACTAGTTTCTTCTGATCTTTCAAGTCTTCAAGAAGATCATGGCTAAGAGAAATATGATGTACAGTTGGTCACGTAACACATAGGGAACTCAAAAGCAAGGCTTCTAGTCAATGAAAAAATATGGCAAACTCAAGAATGCTTTGGGAAACTCCATATTTCTCTACTTGACCACTTCAATCTTGAAAAGCCTGTGGAAATCCCTTTATATTGTTCCTCTTGGCTAGGTTTCTCTCTAATTAAGATCTTGATCCTTATTGATTCATGCATTCAGAATTGAGCCTAGTCTTTCTGAACTCAAACCATATCTATTCTTATCGCCATATACATTATCTTTTATTTTCACTTTCTTTCCAAGGACTAAATTTTATTGTATTATATTATGTGGTTGGAACCTTGATTCCTCATCTAAGTCCTTCATCCTAATCAAGAACCTTCTTGGGCATACCTTCTCATGCTCTTACCTTTCCTAAATTTGCTTAGGCTGGTGTAGTGTACAAATTTCCTCTTTTCTTTCTCAAACCACCTTTCTTAATCATCCCTCTAAATCCAATTCTGATTTCGTAATCTAGCTCGACTCTTCAAGACGTTTTTGACAACTATAACCATGCTAAAAACATAGTTAAGAATCAAAAGTTATGGCCTTTCTAAGTTTTCAAGCCTTCACTCGCCATCTCCATGTGGCACCCATGTAGCGCCTCGTCACTCATGCCATTTGACATAGACTGACGTGACAGGGCATGTGTCAACCCTCCTATGTGGTACATCACGAAGCTTATACTTGGGATTATTTAATTATTTTCAGGAATTATTTAATCATTTTCAAACTCATCGAAACTCACCCATTGGAATTAACCCCATCAGGTTTTCACCTTCACCTCTTCCATGATATTTCCTGGCCATTGGGATCCGACCTAGAGGGAGTTACCCATCAAGAAGTCATCATCAAGTTTCACCTTATGTTTTACATGCCATCTCGGCTGTCAGGTTGCGACCAATAGTTTCATACCTCATCAAGATCTTCCTTATCGGGGGCTAGACTCACCTTTTCTTTCCAAATCCCGAGGCCTATCGGGTTCCCCTCATCAGGTTATCCCCATCAGATAATCCATTTGTTTTTTTGAATGGTTTCTTCCAAAACCCGAAGGCCAATATCCTATCGGATTCCTCTCTTCGGGCTCCCCTTTATCGAATGATCACTATTGGTTTGCTCCTATCGGGAAGCTAGCTAACCTAGTTAGTTGGACTTTAGAAGCTCGAAGCCCTGTAATATTCTCACTCTATCAGATTCATGTATTCGGATTGAGCTTGTCGGACGATTCCTATCGGGTTCCTCCCTTCACGATCCTTTGTATGGGATGATCTTGTTATCTAATGACTATGTGTCACTTGTTACCTCCATATTTGTGGTCTTGACTATGTTCTACATGTCTACCTAACGTAGCATACAGTCATTTATGATGTAGCATGTTACATGTCATCTAGGTTTCCTATCATCTACCGTGTCTTGCTAGATGGCTCTCACGTGTCATGATGATGGGTATTTTATGACGTGTCATTCATGTTTGACTCATCTTGTTGGGTTTGATTTATCTCTTTCTGGATTGAATCTTTTTTAATACACTTTTCCCCGCAAACCTATCCGATACACGAATTTTGAATTAATTATTATATCATTTTAATTATGGTTTTATTATTTTAATCTTTGGTTATTTTTATTGCAGGTGCGGTCAAAAATCTAAAGCAAGCCCAACACTCTATACCCTTCCTAACTCTGGATACAAATTACACAGAGAATGTTAAACAATATAAACTACTCACACTTAATTCCCACAATGCATGTGGGATAATTATTTAGATTACAAAATCAATGGTCCAGATCAATCCCGTGAGTAGATCAACAACTATTGAGCATCAACTTCGGGTAACAATAACTTGTGATCTAGGAATCCAAATCAGGAAAGAGAGGACTCGTTGGAAAGATAGCTTAGAGAGGAACAAATTAGAAGAAGAATTTGAACCAAATCAACAACAAAAATTTCTAGAAAATGCAGGATAAAATGAGACACAAATTTGATTGGAGATGGATCGTGAATTGTTCTTAAATGTGTATCTCAAGTTCCAGGTGGTCAAATTAAGTGTGAGATAGCTTGTTGGAATGCTGGAACAATGAAGAAGATATTAGTAAAGTCTTTTTTTATCATATTGATCATTGAAATTATCAAAAAATTCTAAGAACATAAGCGAATGCAGTTGAGTGGAATTGAAGATATTTCCAATAATGGTAACAAATGGAATTCATACAATGTGAATATGACAACTTTAAAAGTCTTCTTAATTTATGTTTGTAATGTCATATATTCATAATATGTAAGATAAATTTGAATTGTAAGGTAACAAAACAAAGGGAGATGAAATGAAAAGTTGTAACAAAAGGAAATGAACAAGTTATGAACAAGTTATGGGAAATGAAGAGTCTCTCTTTTTTTATAAAAGAGAATTCATTGTATGAAGGGGGGACCTTTTTCCATTGTAGCTTCAAATGGTACTCTTTTCTTTGATTCAATAAAGAGTAGAATGCATTTCAGGATCATAATTGTTTCACGAGTGTATGTGGGACTCTTCTTCATGTGCGGTTGTTTCATGAGTTTCTTGAATAATTAGCTAAATGAAGTATTTTTGTACATGTTATTTAAGATGCTTATGCATTTACGATTTCTAATGGATACGAAACTGATGTTGCAGGTGTAATTTGTAACTATTTACGTTTATATATGTTGCATTATTGTTTTCATATATTGTTGTTTGTCATAACTATAATCTTATACTATATCTGTTTGCTAGAATTGCTCATGCAAGACAAGTTAGAAATAGTTAGACTTATTAATTCGCATTTGCTTTAATTAGATTAGTTTTAGAATTAGTTGGAATTCTTTGGGGGATAGTTTATTGTCTTTCCCCCTCTTTTTTTAATTCATAGTGGCAACTAGGTCCACATACTAGTCAAAAACGATACACCAAACAAGAGTAAGTCCAATTGGGGCCTATCATTGGGCGTTCTCCCTTACCTTCTTAACAGGCTATTTGGACCCGTCAACAATATCAAAGTTTCTAAACAATACATATAATATGATAGTTGTATAACAATGTGGAACATTTAGTAATTGTAAAGAAGTATTAGAATTAAGATCATTTTTTTCCAGTAGAAAAATCACTCGTAAAATTATATTATATAATGTTTATGTCTTCAAAACAATACAACTCTGCACTAGACCTTCTCCACAAAAAACCTCCAAAAAAGAAGTTTCAGGACTGTCTCTAACATCTGACTCTTAGACCATTCGAAAGAGTTCAATAAAAACATAAAACTACTCGAAGATCATATCATGATCCAGGAACAACAAAAATAACAAACATTCACTCAGTCTGAAAACAAAATTTAGAACAGATTTATAGGAAGAGCAGGGCCCTCACTTACACCGTTCCATGTGAAGTAGATCAGTTTCCCTTTCGGCGAAGTAAGGGCTCTCTTAGAAAGCAAATCAGCATCTTTACTAGATTCTCTATAGATATGCTGAAAGTTAATACCTTGGAAGGCTTCCATCTGCTCTTTAATTCTAGTCTTCCATGCATTGATATTGATGGCTTAAAGGTTTGCTTTTGTGTTTAGCCAGTCGATGATCACTTTAGAATCCCCCAAAACCTATAAGTTTTTTAAATCCAGAAAAAATGCTATCGTGAGTGTTGCCCAAGAACCCATTAATTCTACTTTTGTGTTTGACCCTGCACCGCAATTTATAAACCACCTGTAATCCGATGCCTCTAAGCATTTTAGTGTGCTTCCTGCACCGCAGTTGTTTCCTCTAGCTTCCGCTGCCCCATCAAAAAAGGCCAATGTATACCCAGGAATTCTGAAAAAAAAAATTAGTCACAATGCCTTTTTATTGTTATCTCGTGACTTTTTAGTGATTGCTCAAAGGATTTTTAAAACCACAGCGGTTACCGAATCTTTCTTACCTTTGAAAATAGATGAGTTGCGTTCTTTCCATATATGCCAAGCCATTACTAAGGGTAGAATCTTTGACTTCGCTCTGTTCCGTAACCATGACTCCATGCACTCATTCAATGCAGATTCATTCCAGCTTAGATTAGAATTAAAACTGTTGTGTGAGGTGAGCCCACACACTCTTTGTAAAGTCACAATGAATGAGTAAATGAGAAACATCTTCTGCACTCTGTTTGCACAATACACAGTACCCCGTCCCGATCCACCCTTTCTTAAGCAGCACGCTCCATGTGAGGATTCTATTGTCGGCATCCAATAAGAAGAATAGAATAATCTTAAGTTGAGTGCCCCAATTCCAACACTCGGCCTTCCAGCCACTCTGCGTTGGAAAATCGTGAGTGGATAGAATAGCGTGATAGCAGTTTTTAACTGAAAAGTACCCCGACCGATTGCCTCCATCCCAATTCAAATCATCTTTTTTAAAATTTGATAGTACAATCCCCTCTCCACACAGGTCTTTTGTGTAGGAAGACCATTCGGTAGCAAGGTCTCCCCCTAATCCCAACTCAACGCTAGAAATCCACTGGTGCTGATTAAATAATGGTACGTGCATCGCCTTTGAAGCTTGAGACAGGTAAGTAATCTTAGTTAAAGAGAGGGTGGTCAAGAGGTTATCACTGAGGAATGATTTAGTTCCCATACCCAAAATTCTGTCACAACCAATTTTGATGAGAGTTTCGTTCCTTGGGTTCCAAGTAATCTAGTGAAGGATGATCGGGAGAGCTCGGAGGAGACTCAGCTAGATTCTGGACGCCGCAGAAGTGTAATGAAATGGTCTTCTGAGCCAATTGTTGAGTGAGAAACTGTGAAGATATTTGTCTCTGATTACAGAGTGCCATAGACTCTTTTGCGTTAAGACGTGCCAAAGAGTGACTGAAATTAAAGCCAAGTTAAACAGATTTAAATTTCGAATGCCCCAACCCCCATTCCTTTTGGGTCCTGAGATGAATTCCCAGCTACAAAGGTGGAAGCGGTGTTTATCCTCATGTCCATTCCATAAAAAATCGAAGATTAGCTTTCTGATTTTGGATAGAACCGAGCGCAGTAAGGCCTCCATGGACATCCAATAAATAGTCTATCCTTCCAGAACATATTTAACCAAGATGTATCTACCTACTAGAGAAAGCCACCTATTACACCAATGGTCTATTTTATTTTTTATTTTTGTGATCAACCATTCCCAGTCAGCGGCCCGGTGTGCACCGGTCTTCAAGTAGTAGCCCAGATAACAGAAACCGAAGGTAAGGTCGCTGAAAGTATAAGGTAGGACAGACTTGAAAGTGCTCAAATCAGGTTACGAGAGACCTGCATGATGTACTATTGTTTTTGTTAAGTTAACAGCGAGGCCCGAAGCTTTACAAAAAAGTGATATTAGTCTATCAATCTCTCTCCACTCCACTAGGTTTGCATTGGATAAAATGAGTATGTCGTCTACAAAAAGAAGATGTAAAATCCTGGTCACTCTGGCTATCTTGAGTCCTGAGATAGAGCCCTTCGCTTGACTCTTTTTCAATAATAAGCTGAGACCTTCCATGATAAGAATAAACAAAAGAGGGGATAACGGGCACCCCTGCCTGATTCCCCTCCCACTTCGAAAGAAATCAGTGGCTTCACCATTTATAAGGACATCCAAAGATGTTGAGGTGATACATGCCATGATCCATTTTGTCAAAGGTAACCCCATCCCACACTTCAGGAGTATCATTCTGAGGAGGTCCCAATCACCGCAATCATAGGCCTTTCTTAAGTCCAACTTTAAGACAAGGGCTTTTAGTTTCTTCGTCTTGATACTGTGCAGGGTTTCATAGGCTATACCAATGGCATCTTGTATACGTCTTTCTTCCAGGAAGCCCATCTATTCTATCGAAATTGTTTTTGACAGGAAGGGTTTGATACGAGAGGCTATGATCTTTGAAATAAGCTTATAGCATAGGTTGCAGAAGGAAATAGGGCGAAAGTCCTCGAAAGATTTTGTGTTGTTGGCCTTTGGAATCAAAGTCAAAAAAGTTGCATTTATGCCACCTGCGATTTTGCCTAAGATTCTTGATTCTTCCACCGTCGCTAGGAGGTCCTCACCTACAAGATAAAAAAGAAAAGATGGAAAACTTCGTTGTCCAGCCGTCCGGACCTGGGTTTTTTTCTTTTTTGCATTGTAGTAACGTCACTTTCAATTCCTCCAAAGTGATTTTGTGGTAACTGTGGTTAAAATCCTTCCATTCCCAATTGAACCTTTCGAACCGCAATCCACCATCGGTAATCTCAATACCCTATTCCGTTCTTTTCTTAATCTCAAATTGCTCCACCAACCCTTCTGACCCAGAAAAATCTCAAAATCTAGAACTCTGCGAGACAGAATGTCGACCGTGCTCCGCGCGTATCCTGCCAATCTTCTTGCTAAATCTGTTATTTTACGCTGGAAAATGAAGGACTATGCAATAAAATACTGTGTCCACAACTTGCAAGAATATTATAACCTCATTCTAACCTTTAAGGTCAACACCAACCATTCTATCCATGCAACGTGATAACATTAAATACTTTGATTAAAGAGAGGGAGGAACTACGGCACTATATAAATTTTATGAAATCATATAGGATAGATAGTGGGCATACTTTAATTTTAATTTNCCTTTAAGGTCAACACCAACCATTCTATCCATGCAACGTGATAACATTAAATACTTTGATTAAAGAGAGGGAGGAACTACGGCACTATATAAATTTTATGAAATCATATAGGATAGATAGTGGGCATACTTTAATTTTAATTTACTCATCATAACCACTTTAAACTGATAAAATAACAGCTACGGATCATGGTTGTGGTTGAAAAACAGCCTCTATAACTTTACTTATTTTATTATCCAGACCAGTGGAGTCATTTACCCTCTTCTCTGCGAATTGGTAGGGACCAGTGGAATCACTTGCCCGCTTCCTTGCGAAGTTTCTTCGAAGGAGAAGAATCCATTAAACTGGTCGGTCGCAATGCAGTTTCTTAGAAGAAGAATCCACTAGGCTGGTTGGTCTGGTCTCAAAATTGATATTAATGTTTTTGTTAGGAATAATCTATTTCATTGGTCTCTTCTGAATTTAATAATAATGATTCCACTGGTTATCGGTATTGTGTGAAATGTAACATCAAATTGCACGTTGAAACGGGATGGATTAACATTAAATTTCAGACGGGACGGACGAGAACTGGAATCATTAATATATTAACTTTATTCTGCGAAGAAATTTCATTCCTACCGAACCAGTCTAGTGAATTCTTTTTTCAGAGAAATTTCCCTATGAAGGAGGAGGGATTATAATTAAAAAGACATTGACTAAACGTTAAAAGTTAGGGTTATTTTTCCTAACGATTAAAAATATCACAATTGTTTTATGGTTTTTTTCATTTAAAACATAATTTTTTTTTCTGTTTTGACATAGTCTATTTATTTTTATTTTTAATGTAGTGAAAAGTTTGTAATATTTGGTGATACACCTATATAAGCTATTTTTTGGTGTAGTTATAAGTGTGGTTATTGGTTGTGTTCAATTTTATGATTTTTAGATGTAATAATTATTGTTTTATGATTTAAATGCTATTACTATTATAGAATAATTACACTGAAAATCTTAATAAGACTTAGTGGATTTGATGAGAGGTTGTTATAAGTAAATATTATATGAGACAATTTATTACAATTGAGGCACAGTGCTCTTTCATTAATGGACATGTCTTTTTCATTATTGTTTTTTCATTAATTAATTATTATTAATTATTAATTATTGATTATATATATTTATACATTATTATAAATATATTAGTTATATATCATATTTTTGTTAATGATTATTTCCTCACATGCACCTCTAACTAATATAGATCACTCAATCATGGAGCAGGCAATGCAAGAACATCTTGAGTCTCTATCACTCTTAGTCAAATCAACATGACAAATAGGAGAAAGAGGAGAGAGACTACGCGTGAGCCATTCACCACTAGCCAAATCAACATAGCCCCGTGGGTGAATGTATCATTCTCCCTTGGTCAAATAAACATGACCAATCTGGGAGAATGTTTTCCCGGTGTTGAAACATCAACACTCCCTCTTAGCGAGAGAGACATTATGCATCACACCAAGCTTGTCTCTGAAGTGTACAAACTTCTCCCTAGACAGAGGCTTGGTGAGAATGTCCGCAATTTGCTTATTTGTGGATATGTATTGGAGCTTTAATGCTTCCTTCTGTACTATGTATCGGATGAAGTGATATGTGATCTCAATGTGCTTCGACTTGTCATGAAATACTGGATTCTCTGAAAGCTTGAAACAACTTTTATTATCACAATGTATCAAGGTCGTCTCTAGCTCCTGATCAAATAGTCTTGCAAGAAACTTCCTAATCCATACTGCTTCGCGACTTGCGACAGTGGCTGTGATATACTTTTATTTTATTGTATTGAGTGCTACATAAATTTGCTTCCTGCTAATCTAGGGTTTTAGTTGATCCTAAATTGAAGCAACACCCCGAGGTGCTTTGTTTGTCTATTGCACTCCCTACCCTAGTCAATGTTTGTATATCCCTCTAGCCTCACTTCACCACCTAAGACATATCTTAGACCATATCCAATTGTACCACGCATGTACCTCAACACTTGCTTTGTTGCAACCTAATGGAACTGCCTCGACTCAACCATAAACAGGCTCAGGGTGCTCACTGCAAAGAAAATATCTAGCACGATGTTAACCATGTATATCAAGGATCCAATCAACTACCTATATATAATGGGATCCACCAACTTTGAATATGAAGCGGAATCACTCGACTTCTTCAAATTTGTCATCATAGGTGTAGCCATGGACTTGCAGTCCATCATACCGAATCTGCTCAAGATCTCAACTGTGTACTTCCCTCGTCCGAGGAAGATCTCACCTGGTCTCTACCACACCTCCAATCCCAAGAAGTAATGCATCAAGCTAAGATTAATATTTTGAACTCAGAGGCCAACTCCCTTTTGCACCCGACAATGAGACTCTCTGTCCCCGTAAGGAACAAATCATCAACATACAACACCAAGATCAAATGATCACCATCAAAAACCTTGTAGTAAAGGTTGGAATCCACATCACTCTTAGTGAAGTCTAAAATTATTAAGTATCCATCAATCCTGGAGTACCATGCCCTAGGTGCTTGCTTGAGTTCGTACAATGTCTTTTTCAATATGAAAACATGAGACTCCTTCCCATGTATCACAAAGCCCTGAGGCTGTTCTATGTACACTTCCTCCTCAATCACACCATTGAGGAGCGAGGTCTTCTCATCCATCTGATGTAATCTCCAACCCATAACTGAATAAAGATAAATAATAGTCCCGATGGAAGTGTACCTGGTGACTAGAGAAAAAGTCTCATCATAGTCTACTCCCTCTTTCTGAGAGAATCCTCTCGCCACAAACCTTGCTTTGTACTTCTTGATGCTACCATATTTTGCATTCTTGATCTTATAGATCCACTTGGAATTCACCACTGAATTCCCCTCTAGTCTTATAACTATCTCCCACACATCATTCTTCATGATGGATTGATACTCTTTCATCATGGAATCCTTCCAAACCTACTGGCCTGCCACCTCCTCATAACTGGAAGGTTAGGGATAAATGATATGACTCGTCAATGCCATATAACTCGAGAACCTATGAGGTTCTTTTCTATTCCTGAAAGTACCATTGGGAGTTGCATGCCTCTCTCCATCCTGCAAAGCGTCACGAAGTCATGTTGACCTCTTCCTGGTCACTGCAACATCTCTAGGTAGATCCACTAGCTCCACTAACTCTTCATGATAGTCTGAAGGATGAACAACTAGGCAAGAGAGATTTGTACCCTTATCCTTCAGAGCCTCCTGCTCCTCACTATCAATCTCCATAAGAGACTCTCTAGACCTCCTCAACACTACCTCTTCATCAAAAGTAACACATCTACTAACCTTGATTTAACATTGTCCTGGGATGTAGATCATGTAGGCCTTTGAAGTCTTGTTGTATCCCACAAAAGTACCCTTCTTTCCAGAAGGTTCTAACTTCATCCTCTCCTCCTTGGGAACATGGATGTATATTAGACAACCAAATATTCTCAAATGGATGACCTTTGGCTTCACTCCTGTGAATGCCTCCTCAAGAGTCTTATCTCCCAATATCCAATGAGGACTCATTTTCTAGACATACACAGCTTTACTAGATGCCTCTCCCCATAAGAATATGGGTAAATCCTAATCATGAATCATGGGTCTAGAAGCATCTACAATGGACTTGTTATTCCTCTCTGCAACCCTATTTTGTTGTGGGTTGTAAGGAATAGTCAACTCCCTTTTGATCCCTACCTCCTTGCAGAAATCACTGAAGTCATTGGAAGTGTACTCTCCTCCATTATCTAACCTCAACACCTTGATATTATTCCCTGTCAGGTTCTCTAACTCATCCCTAAACTCCTGGAATCTGCTGAAGACCTCATCCTTGGTCTTCATGAAGAAGATCCATATCTTTTGGGAGAAATCATCAATGAATATCACATAGTATAGGAATTCACTGAAAGATGCAACTGGCATAGGTCCACATACATCTGAATGTACTAGATCCAATATCCCCTTGGAATTGTTGTCACTGCTCAGAAAATATCCCTTGGCATTCTTTCCAAGTGCACATCATCTGCAAATTCCATCATGCTCTACCTAAATCTTTGGAAGTCCTGTGACCATCCTCTTCAATGTTGGTAAAACCCTATAATGTAAGTGTGCAAATATCCGATGACATAGCTCACACAAACTGATGTTTTCATGTACCAATGCATGGGTTGGTCATCCCAACAATTTGTATAGACCTCCCTCTCAAACATCAATCACTATTGTAGAGTCTATATCAACTCTATTAGTTATCATAGTGTGACTAGTCACAACTTGCAGAGAAACAAAGAGTGACCAAAAGAGTTGGTCGCATTATGTAGCGCAATCCTTAAAGTAATCGTGCATGTAATTAGGCAAATCATGACCAAAGGGAATGTGATCTCTCTGTGTGTAGAGGCCGCTCGTGACCAAGACTGTACAATTGAAAAAAATAAAAGATATGAAGAAGAACTATCATATTTGGCATTGAAAGCTTTTAACTAGATTCAGAAAAGACTTATACTAGCTCTGCCACTAAAAGCTTTTAACTAGCTCTGATACCATGTTAAATTTTTTGATTTTCAGATCTGATAATTATTTCCTTATGATTCAAATGCCATTGTTATCATAGAATAATTACACACCAAAAATCTCAACAAGACTTCGCGGACTTGATGAGAGGTTGTTGTAAGTAAATATTATATGCGATGATTTATTACAATTGAGGGCCTCTATATATATACTCGGGTGGAGTTCCCTTTCATTAATGAACATGTATTTTCCATGATTTTATTTTCATTAATTAATTAATTAATTATTATATATATTTATACATTATATTATAAATATATTATTTATATATCATATTTGTGTTGATGATTATTTCCTCACATGCACGTCTTATCAATATAGATCACTCCATCTTGGAGCAGGTAATGTGAGATAATCTCAAGTCTCTATCACTCCTAGTCAAATCAACATGAAAAATAGGAGAGAGGCTACGCCTAGACCATTCACCACTATCCAAATCAGCATGGCCTCGTGAGTGAATGTTGTCAGAAAATGCATGACACTTCTACACTAATCCTAGTAGAAGAGAAGAAGAATTTAATCAAGAAAGAAAATGACACAAGCAATCACACAGTTCACCGAGATTTTACCCTGGAAACCCTTAACCAGGAAAACCAACATTCCTTTGAGCGTTCTAATCTCTTGTTGTTTTATTCATTCATAATAAAAGGTTACATGTCTAACCTTGGTCCACACCTAAGAGAAAATCGGCATCATACCCTCTTTCATAGGAAAGAACAACCCTGTAGCCAAATCGACTTACATATGCATGACCAGTAACCTACACTTACACATGAATTAACCTGAAAAAGTGTATTCTTAGATCACCTTACAACACACCTCTTTATAGGCTTTACTATAGGAAAAACCCTAAATATTGGTGCCCAAAAATGGTTACAGATCCATGCATATCATTGGCTACAAAACCCGCAAATGTTGGGATTCTGTTACAGTTGACTCCAAGTCGAGTTTACAAGTCGACTCCAAGTCGGGTTTACCAGTCGACTACCAGTCGGCCTTCATTAAATCTCTATTCAGTCGTCTCATGCTCGCACTTCGACCTCTTGTCGATTGACTTGTCGTCGATATCTTTGACTTCGACTTTACCTAGTCGACTTCCTCGACCTTCGAATTGTTGTTGATCTACCTCGAATTCAACTTCGACCGTCAGTTGATTTACCTCGACTAAACTTTCACTGCAAAGAATATAACAACCCAACATTCTCCCACTTGTTGTCTTCTTTGCTGAAATAGAAGATTCTTGAAATTTCTTTCACATACCCAAGGTAGCAATGCTCATTTCTTCTCTACACCAAGAGAACTTTACAACACTCACACACTTGGTCAATGAGTCTGCTATGTTTTCCAATGTATCTACTTTCTCCAGTTGCACCTTATTACTTTCTATCATATCTCTTGTGAAATACTATTGTACATCAATGTGATTAGTCTTTGAATGATAAGAAGGGTTCTTTGCCAAAAATAGTGCGCTTTGACTGTCACAATTTACCTTCATATCTCTCTTCTCAAACCTGATTTATGAACACAACATTTGAAGCCATACCTCTTATTTGCTTTCATGAGTGGCCACCATGTATTCAGCTTCTGTTGTCGACAAGGCTATGATCGCATGTCGGTTTCTCATCTAGCTTATTGTTGCACCAAACATCTTGAAGACATATTCATTGGTCGACCTTCGTCGATCCAAGTCTCCAGCCCAGTTGGCATTGACAAAGCCATGTACATCCAATTTACCACTGTCACCTCTAGGTTTTCATTGGTAGCATATAGCATAGTCCTTTGTTCCACACAAATACATGAATACTCTTTTGGCAATTGTCTAGTGCTCCTTTCCAAGTGTCGACATGTACCTTCTCAACACTCCCACTACATGGGAAATGTCTGGTCAAGTGCAGACCATCGCATACATTAGAATACTAACAACACTTTCATAGGGAACATGTGTCATGTCCTCTACATCTTCTTGTGTTTTTGGACATTGTTCAACAATAAGACTTTCTCCCATTGGAATTGGCACCTTCACCAGTTTGCAATCTTGCATGTTGAATCATTTTGAACTGTTTCAATATACTTCGTCTGATTCAACCAGAGATTTCTAGCATCTTTATCTCTCTTAATCTCCATTCCCAGAATGAAGTTAGTTACACCGAGATACGTCATGTCAAACTTGGAGGATAGCTACTTATTCACCTCCTTTACTGTGTCCATGTTGTTTCCAATCAACAACATGTCATCGAAATACAAATCTACATATATGAAACTCCCACCTTCTTCCTTGGAATATATGTAGTGATTAACTTTGCTTCTCACAAATCCCAAACTCCGGATGTAAGTGTCAAACTTCTGGTACCACATCCTTGGAAATTTCTTTAGACCATAAAGGGATCTTTTGAATTTGCACGCCAACTCTTGCTTTCCCTTTACTACAAATCCTTCATGTTGTTTCATGTATATTTATTCTTCTAGGTCCCCATGTAGGAACGTTGTCTTCACATTCATATGTTCTATCTCTAGATCGAATGTTGCATCCAGAGACATTAGTACTCTAATGGAAGTTATTTTTGCAACAAGGGAAAAAATCTCACTGAAGTCGACTCCCTGGACTTGGGAATATCCTTTCGCTACCAGTCAAGATTTGAACTTCTTGACTTGACCTGCGACATTCATCTTCTTCTTGAATACCCACTTTCTTGCAACGAGATTTCTTCCACTAGGTAATTTGACTAAATCCCATGTATAATTCGTGTACAAGGATTCCATCTCTTCGACCATGGCGTCCTTCCAGATATTACCCTCTGCCGAGTCGACTGCCTCACAGACCGACTTGGGCTCATCGTTGATGGTAGTTAACACGAATGAAGAACATAAGTTGGATATACTTTACCTTTCAACTGGTTTTCTTAATCTTTATGTTCTCCTTACCACCAAATTCAATTGTTCCACCTCTTCCTCAGATTCAGTTGACTCATCTGAATCATCTTCTTCGTTCCTCAGTTCAAACCACACAGTATCAGGATAATTCTTGGTTTGAACGACTTCCTCAAGCTCAGATTTACCTCAGACTTCTTTGAATACCACATCTTGATTGTACATTGTTCTCCTTGATGCAGGATCTCAGAGCTTATATCCTTCCATCCCTTCTTTGTATCCGATGAAAATACATTTGACTACCTTCGTGTCCATATTACTCCTCTTTTCCTTGGGAACATGCATAAATGCATCGTAGACAAACACTTTGAGATGTGCCATTGAAGGCTTCTTACCCAACCATACCTCATTTGGAGATGTATCGACTAGCGTCGACGAATGCGACATATTTACTAGATATCTTGTAGTCTCGATTGCCTTCGCCCAAAATTCGTGTGCGAGCCCAAAACCACTGAGCATGCTCCTTGCCTTATCCATCAACTTTCTGTTCATTCTCTCGGCAACTCTGGTTTGTTGTGGGGTATATGGTGTGCTATTCCACATTGATTACATAACTGATAAAATTCCTTTCCATGGAATTCACCACCATTGTCAGCCCTCAACACTTTAATCCTCTTCTCTGTCTGTTTTTCCACAAGAGCTTTAAACTCCTTAAATCTCTTGAAAACCTCTGATTTCTTCCTCATGAAATATATCGATGTCTTCATGGATAAATCATCTATGAAGGAGACATAATACAAGGATCCACCAAGTGAAGGCACTGTAATCGGGCCAAACACATCACTATGCACTATTTCTAGAATCTCATTTTCCCTTGTCTCTCTACATGGGAACCTCACCCGACTTTGTTTCCCATATATACAATGTTCACAAAAGTCGACTTCTAAACCAGATTCAGGAAAACCTTTAACTGTACCTTTTCTTTTCATAGCTCGAATTCCTTTTTCTCCAATGTGTCCCATCCTCTCATGCCATAACTTGGTCAAGTCAAGTTCATCATGTCTTGTCGAGTCAGTTTGAATCGACTTGTGCCGAGTCGAGTTGTGTCGACATCGAGTTGACTTGAGTCGCAGTGTATTCAATCTTAGCAGAAACAATGATATTGCATCCAGTCGAGTCGACATTCTCTAACAGATTGTACAAGGTAACAATCTGAACTCCTCTCATTAATACCATCACATATCTGACCATATTGCATGAATCCTTTTGAAACAGAGTATGCACACTTGCATCAGTCATCTTTTTGATAGATATCGGGTCTCTTTCCAAAACTGAAATGTGTAGCACACCTGGAAGGGTTTTTTTCCTCCCATCCTGTAGTTTTAGTCAAACTCTTCCCCATTCGACAATTCTAGTTGTCGAGTCGTCCCCCAAGAACACATCACCCCCATCATATTGTTCATATTCATAGAACCATTCTTTATGCAGTGTCATATGATAGGATTCTCCTAAGTCAATCAACCAAACATATTGATCCAACTTTGTACTAGTCAACGATAGGTACACATCACCTCCTTTTTCGAGGTCATCTTTCTCCCAATCGACTGCTTCTCGTCGGATTCGACACTGGATTTTGTTGCCTTCAAATTACAGTCCTTTTTATAATGCCTAGATTTACCGTATTTCCAAAATCTTTGCATTGACTGAACCAATGATTTATATCTACCCTTCGAATTGAAATTTCTACCAGAGAATATGCCTTTATCTCTGTCTATCGTTCGACCTCTCACTACCATAACATCTTTGGTCAATCCTTCGATGTTCTTTCTTCTCATTTATTCTGACATCAGAGAAGAAACCACATCCTCTAGTGCTAGTGTGGTTGTATTACTCCCAATAGCCATGACTAAGCTATCCTAGGAGTCTGGAAAAGAACATAATAGGTTGATACACTTATCCTCATCAATGATCTTTATATCCATAAATGATAACTAGATTAATACAGTGTTAAACAAATTTAAATGCTCAATCACCGAACTTCCATCACTCATCCTGAGAAGATACAATTTCTTTCTAAGGAACAACTTATTTACTAGATATTTTGACAAGTATAAGATTCCCAGCTTGTCCCGTAATTTCTTGGCCGAATCTTCACCTGAGACATTCAACAACACCGAATCTGCAAGACAAAGCCAAATCGTACTTCCTGTTTTTCTTTCAAGTTTCTCCCATTCTTTCATCGACATGCCTGTCGGCTGGGTACCTGGATAGACCATTGCCCATTGTTCTCGATCCACAAGAAGATATTCCATTTCAATATTCCAAAGCTCAAAATTTTGGCCATTGAATCTTTCTATCTCTATTCTAGAACTACTTGTCATTCTTTACCGCATTCTTTAAAAAAACTTATGACTTACGACTCTTAATTTTCCTAGGTCTTGGTTCTCAGATTCAAGATTTGCATATCAAGATCTAATATACTTGCCAAAGCATTACACCACTCTAATAACTCACTTTTCAGGAAGACCTAGGATCTAATACCACATGTCAGGAAATGCAGGCACTTCCACACTAATCCTAGCAGAAGAGAAGAATAATTTAATCAAGAAAACAAATGACACAATGATCCAAAAAGGATCCAGAGAAGGCTAAGAACAACTCAGAATGCACAAAAGAAAATCAGGACGCTTAGAATGGCTTCAGTAGACAACAAAAGGGAAAAAATTCAAAGCTCCCAAAACTCAATTAAAATGACATTATCGCAAAGATCATGTTGCAAGCTTTCTAACGATGCAAATGATTCATCAAACAAAGTTACAGATCAAAAGATATAAGTGGTCAAAGTTTTGGTCAACCTAGCCCAGTCAACAGGGATGCGTTAGCATCTGTACTACTGACATCAACATCAGTACAGATGACATCACTATTCATACAGCCTATGTGGCAAGCACAGAGTGTGACACATGTCATGATGACATCAGCATGATGTCAACATGCCACATGGCAGCACTAGAGGCTGCGATGTGTCACTCAAATTTGGAACTTTTAGGGTGCTATGTGGACGAGTAAAAATGTGCTATGTGGCACCCCCAGGTGATGCCATGTGGCATCACCCAGAAGGTGCCACGTGTCTGAGGTAACGAAAACACTCACAAGTGGACAAATCAATGGATGCCATGTGGCCCAATAGGAAGGTGCCACGTAGCACCCCCAAAATGCACAAGGAGGCTCAACGACCAAATAATTAAAAAAAATATAAAAATGGAACTTCAACAAATATGAATGCAGTTCCGCTATATATGGTGTATCCTCTATATATATCCTCTGCCAGACCTCCCGCCAGAATCTCCATCAGTTTTAACAGCTCGCCCGCCAATTTTAGCCATTCCGCCATTTAACTGCCCACCAAAGCCACTGCTAAACTTAGTGAAGCATGCCAAAAGGGGGATTCTATGGTATTTGACCCCAGATCCTCCCCAAAATCCAATGCCTAAACTTATCTCTGCTAACCATCATACCAACTTCCTCATTATTGCATAACCGCCACAAAATTGGTATAAGAAGGGCCCTCCAGGCAGAGTTCGAGACACAGCAAGAGCACACGAGAGGTGAGACTGAGTGCGCTCATATGGAATCGTATGGAATTGTACGACCTATTATGGAGTTTTCACATAGTTTGATATTTTCAGCATTTATTGCAGGAGCAATGGCACGCAAACCGAGGAAAGGGTGCCTCTTGGGCCAAAAAGTGTCAAACTGAGATTGAGGCATGGAGACAGTCATTTTTAGGTAAAACGAAGCCATGAATGAAATGGTGGTGTTAGTTTTCTGATCTGAGCAAATATTTTGTAGCTTAACTCCAGAATGAGGTATACTTATGTATTTTGCCCAATTCTTTTGTGGAGTTAATAAAAAGACCTACCCATTTGAGAGCATGACCCAGAGACGTAGTCCACGAGGGATGAACTCTGTTATCAATTTCTATGTTTTCATATTGCATGATTATGTCTCTTTCCTTTTGAGCTTTTCCTTCTTTATGGTGTACTTTAGTTTATGCTCATTTAATATGATTCTTTAATACGCCACCTGATGAAAAGATCCTGGATCATGTTGGTATCAAAGCAGTCATATTTGACTTGAATTTTTGAGTATGAATGCTTACTAGGGCAAGCATAAGTAGGGTGAAGGAACTCCTAAGATAGTCAATCCTGAAGTTGGTCATGCATCCTGAAGGAAGAATATGGCAGAAGAGGACAAGCGTGATGAACATGAGAAAAACTTTCACATGGTCTTTTATCGCATGTCATAAATGGTTGAATGAATGTATGGAGATTACGAGATGAGGATGAAGAAGAAAGGGAAGAAAAAGGAAGCACCACCAGATGATGATGCTTTGGTAAACCAAGGGGCTGGAGGAGATCCTCTCGAACCTCCATCTTCGCCTTCAAGTTCTAGTTCTTCTTCCTCTGAGCATTGTCATCACTCTCATCATTCTAGCCATAAAGCCTCTTTTAAGAAACCATTATTAAATCTTGATGTAAATTTTTCTTTACCTATGTTTAATGGAGATGTTAATCTTGAAAAGTTAGACAATTGGATCCGACTGGTTGAAGTATATTGCCGTGGTCATCATATTGACGAATTGGAAGTTAAAGTGCAACTAGCTTCTCTTCTGTTGGAAGGCATCTCTCTTGTATGGTGGGTGAGAAAGCTACAGGACAAAAGTAAGTGTGGTAATCTTCTTTCCTCATGGTTGGAATTTAAAACAGAGATAAGGAAACAATTCTATCCATTAGGGTATTTACATAAAGCAATGATGGAACGACAAAATTTGAGACAGAGTAAAGGTCAAACTGTACAAAGTTTCATAGAAGAATTTAGGAAGAAATCTCTAGCATTGAATATTCATTTGGATTCTTATGAAACTTTAATGAAGTATATTGGCACACTTCACAATTATATTCGTCATACTTTGCTCTTATTTAACCCCACTAGTCTTGACGAAGTTTGTGTGTAAGCCACTGACCTTGAGAACAAGGGGAAACATGTTCAAGAAGATCCCACGAAGAAACCTTCCAATTTCCCACACAAGACTTTCAAGAAGTTCAAAAGGAAGGACAAGAAGACCGCTATAGTGACGAGAGAAGGAGGAAAACCACCTTGCACTCATTGCAAGAGGAGCGGTCACGATGAAGAACATTGTTGGAAACTACATCCAAAAAAGAAACCGAAATAGTTCAGTGGAAAGGGGAAGACAAAGGTTGTTACTACAATGCAACAAGAACTTGGTTCTGAATTAGGAGATGAAGGAAAGATCACAATGGCTGGAGTACAAGGTAAAGATTCTCTTCATGCTAGATCAAGTTCCAATGATGAATCTAATATTGATGAACGAAAGAGGAATGAGTTATTTCATATACGAGTTGTATCTAAACATACTAAGATAGATATATTATTTGATCCAGGTTCCCAAGTAAGCTTAATATCTGAAGCACTTGTCAAGAAAATGGGTCTTATAACGAAACCACATCCATAGCCTTACCCTCTTGGTTGGGTATGTGATGAAGAAAAAGTTAATGTCACCAGACAATGTAGGATCAGATTTGCTATTGCTTCAAAGTTGATTGATGAAGTGGATTTGGATGTTGTACCACTTGATATATATGGCATAGTGTTGGGAAGTCATTATCTTTATGATAGAAAATCAGTCTTCTTTCTTCATGAGAAGAAATACAACCTTCCTAAAGGGGGAGTGAAATATATTGTTAGAGCTCACAACATGAGGGTAAATACAACACTTGTTAGTGCAGGGAAAATGAAAAGACTCATAATCACTAATAAGAGATATGTACTCATGGTCGTCAAAGAGAAATATGTCGAGACATCCGACGCTTTCCAAGACGTGATCCATCTCATAAACATGAATTAATTGATATTGTTTCTAAGTATGATGATATTTTTCAGGAACCAAATGGATTACCTCCTAAGAGAGAAATCCAACATGAGATACATCTTCAACAGGATTCTCCTCCTCCTAATGTGGGCATGTATAGGATGTTAGTTGTGGAGATGACATAGATCA
Source organism: Picea sitchensis (assembly GCA_010110895.2). Classification (NCBI taxonomy): domain Eukaryota; kingdom Viridiplantae; phylum Streptophyta; class Pinopsida; order Pinales; family Pinaceae; genus Picea; species Picea sitchensis. Next base: position 117,327 of record SNQJ01S0010503.1, read on the forward strand.
AGAAGTAGGTACAAGGCTTATTGGATCACGGGGTCATCAGGCCCAGTTCATCTCCTTGTGGTTCTCCAATCGTGATGGGGCCAAAGAAAGATGGCACATGGCGAATGTGTGTCGATTATCAGGCTTTAAATAAAATCACGATGAAAAAGTGATGCCCTCTTCCTTTTATAGATGATTTACTTGATCAGTTGAAGAATGTTGTCTATTTCACTAAGTTGGATTTGTGCAATGGATATCATCAAATTAGGGTTGCAGAACATGATGCATGGAAGAATACCTTTAAAACCAAACAAGGATTGTTTGAGTGGTTAGTTATGTCGTTTCGGCTTTGTAATGCTCTGATGAATTTCATGTGTGTGATGAATGATGTATTCAGGCCTTTCCCGGATGACTTTGTGATTGCATATTTTGATGACCTTCTTGTTTTTAGCGGGACTTGGGATGAACATGTAAGGCACATAAAACAAGTATTAGATACTTTGCAAAGGGAAAAGTTGTATGTGAAAATGTTGAAATGTGAATTTGGCAAGATTTCACTTGTATAATTAGGTCATATCGTGGGAGGAGGACAATTGAATATTGATCCTTCCAAAGTCAAAGTAATTGTAAATTTTCCTGAGCCAAAAAGTGTGATCGAGATCCGAAGCTTCTTGGGTGCAGTCCAATATTGGAGAAGATTCATTCCCAACTTCTCCTTTATAGCAGCTCCTTTGCATGCCTTAACCAGTGTGAATAACACTTTTCAGTGGGAAGGAAAGAAACAAAAATCTTTCAACATTTTGAAGGAGAAGATCAGTACCACACTAGTATTAGCAGTGCCAAATCTTCAACAACCATTTGATATTGAGACAGATGCCAACGGATACACCATGGGTGTATTATTGATGCAATATCGTAAGCCTATCTGTAACCACTCTTAGAATTTTAACATGGTTGTTGTTAACTATCCTACATATGATAAAGAGTTGTATGCATTAGTTCAAAGTGTAAAGAAATGGAAGAACTACTTGTTAGGGAAGGAAACAATTATACATACAAATCACCATCCCTTACAGTATCTTCAAGCATAGACCAAACTGCAAAAATCTCGACACTACAGGTGGATGGGTTTTCTACAACAATTTCATTTGGTAATCAAGTAGAAGAAGGGTACAAGTAACAAGGTAGCCGATATGCTTTCTAGACCTCCTATTGTTGCTTCTATTATTTTGAAGAATACTTCTTTATCTCATGATATCTATGTAGAACAATATGTCATCGATGAATATTTTAAAGAAGTATATGAGAAGATAACCCATGGTGCACAGGTAGAGAACTATTGTCTACAGGGAAAGTTACTCTATCATCTTGGGAAGCTATGTATTCCTACAAGTGAACGAGTCCACGTGATACGAGAACCTCATACTTCTCTTGTATCGAGGCATTTTGGGGTAGGAAAAACTATGGCTCATTTTTAGAGGTTTTGTTACTGGCCTCGAATGAAAGCAATTGTAACTAAATATCTAAAGGGGTGTGTGATGTGTTCTACTTGTAAACCCACTAATAGAAAATTGGGGCTATACTCACCACTTCCTGTTCCATCCCATCCATGGGAAATCATTTCCATGGATTTCGTAGGGGTTTAACAATGACCAAAGGGGGTCATGATTATTTGTATGTCATAGTGGATAGGTTCAACAAGATGTGTATCTTGATGCCATGTAAAAAGAAGATCATTCCTGAGCAGACTGCTATTCTATTTTTTTAGTATGTTTGGGTTCACTTTGGGTTACCCATGTCCATTGTCTCGGATCGATATACTCGATTCCTTGGGGATTTTTGGACTAGCTTGTGGAGAATGATGGACACAAAATTGAAGAGAAGCATTGTTTTTCATCCACATACCTATGGACAGACAAAGGTGATAAACAAAACAATGGTACTTTTTCTTCAAGGCTACTGTAGCAAGCATCCTAAGTTATGGGATGAACATATACCCTATATACAACATGATTACAATCGATATTTACATCCATCCACTCAGAGTTCACCTTTTGAGACATGTTTGGGGTACCTACCAAAGGTTCCTTTGGACTTGATGTATGGGAAAGATTCCAATGTGAATGAAGAACGAATAGAGGACAGAGCCCATAAGTTCATCCATAGGATTCAACAGATACACCAGGAAATCAGGGAAATATTGGAGAAGAGTCAAGCACAATATAAATATCGACATGAAAAGCACAGGTTTGATCATCAGTTCCAGGTTGGAGACCAGGTATGGCTTCATATCAACAAGGAACGATTGAAGGGTGAAGGTAAGAAACTTAAGCCCATCCGATATGGACCCTTCACTATTTGGGAGAAAAGCGACACTAATTCTTTTCATTTAGATCTTCCACCTTATATGTAGATTTATTCAGTTGTGAACATAGAGAACTTGAAACTTTTTGAGCCTCCCATGATCATGGACCAGGATGAGGAAGTTTCAATTCCATCAGTTGATGATTTTGCACTTGAGTACTTGGATGAGTTACAAGAAGAGATCATCCTAGACAGAAGGATGAGGACTTCATGCAGGGTTGATGTTGATTATCTTCGAGTAGGCTTAAAGGGCACACATCCAAGCAAGGAAAAGTGGATTGAGAAGGATAAGGTGAGGTAGTTTTTCCCTCACTTACTGGTTGATTGATGAAAGCTTTTGGTGGTCCAAAAAGCTCTTAGTGGGAAGGCGTGATCCAAAAAGGATCCAGAGAAGGCTAAGAACAATTCAAAATGCTCATAAGCAAATCATGATGCTCATAATGGCTTCAACAGACATCAAAAGGGAAAAAATTCAAAAATTCAAAGTTCCCAAAACTCAATTAAAAAGGCATGATTGCTTCCCAGCTTCCCAGTTTGTCCCACAATTTCTTGGATAGAGATTTTGACTGGTATAAACTTCCTAGCTTGTCCCACAATTTATTGGATAGAGATTTTGACTGGTATAAGCTTCCCAGCTTGTCCCACAATTTCTTGGTTGAATCTTCACCTGAGACATTCAACAACACCGAATCTGCAAGACAAAGGCAAATCGTACTTCTTGTTTATCTTTCAATTTTCTCCCATTCTTCCATCGACATGCCTGTCGACTGGGTACCTGGACAGACCGTTGTCCATTGTTCTTGATCCACAAGAAGATCTTCCATTTAAATTTTCCAAAGCTCAAAATTTTGGCCATTGAATCTTTCTATCTCTATTTTGGAACTTCTCGTCATTCTTAACCACGATCTTTAAAACAATTTATGACTTACGACTCTTAATTTTCCTAGGGCTAAGTTCTTCGATTCAATATTTTCATATCAAGACCTAATATACTTGCCAAAGCATTACACCACTCTGATAACTCACTTTTCAGTAAGACCTAAGATCTAATACCACATGTCAGGAAATTCAATACACTTCCACACTAATCCTAGCAAAAGAAAAGAAGGATTTAATCAAGAAAACAAATAACACAATGATCCAAAAAGGATCCAGAGAAGGCTAAGAACAACTCATAACGCACATAAGCAAATCAGGACGCTTAGAATGGCTTCAACAGACAACAAAAGGGTAAAAATTTAAAGTTTCCAAAACTCAATTAAAATGGCATGATCATGAAGAGCGCATCACAAGATTTCTAGCGGCGCAAGTGGCTCGTCAAATAGAGTTACAGATCAAAAGATATAAGCGGTCAAAGTTTTGGTCAACCTAGCCCAGTCAGAGGGATGAGTCAACATCCGTACTGTTGACGTCAGCATCAGTATGGATGATGTCAGTGTCCGTACAGACTATGTGACAATCGAAAAGGGTGACACGTGTCATGATGACATCAACATGATGTCAACATGCCATGTGGCATCACCATAGGCTGCCATGTGTCACTCAGATTTGGACTTTTTAGGGTGCCATGTGGTCGAGTAAAAATGTGCCACATGGCACCCCCAGGTGATGCCACATGGCACCACCCAGAAGGTGCCACGTGTATGAGGTGACATCAACACTCACAAGTGGACAAATCAGTGGATGCCACGTCGCCCAATAGGAAGGTGCCACGTGGCACCCCCGAAATGAAAAAGGAGGCTCAGCGGTCGAATAATTAAAAGAAACATAAAAATAGAACTTCGCCAAATATGGCGGAAGTTCCGCTATATATGGAATATCTGCTATATATATCCTCTACCAAACTTCTTGCCAAAATCTCCGCTGGTTTTAGTAGCTCGCCTGCCAATTTTAGCCATTCTGCCATTTAACTGCCCGCCAAAGCCACCGCCAGACTTAGCAGAGTGCGCCAAAAGGGGGAGACCATGGGATTCGACCTCAGAACCTCCCCAACAACCAGTGCTTAAACTTAGCTCCATTAACCATCATGCCAACTTCCTCATTATTGCATAACTGCCGCAAAATTGGTATAAGAAGGGCCCTCTAGGAAGAGTTTGGGACGTAGCAAGAGCAAACGAGATGTGAGACTAATCACGCTCATACAAGCTCGTACAGAATTGTATGTCTTGGTATGGATTTTTCACGTAGTTCGATATTTTCAACATTTATTGCAGGAGTAGTGGCACACAAACCGAGGCAAGGGTGCCTCTTGGGCCAAAAAGTGTCAGACTCGGATTGAGGCATGGAGACAGTAATTTTTAGGTAAAACGATGCCACGAACGTAGTGGTGGTGTTAGTTTTCTGATCTGAGAAAATCTCTTGTAGCTTAACTTCAGAATGAGGTATACTTATGTATTTTTCCCAATTATTTTGTGGAGTTAATAAAAAGATCTACCCATTTGAGAGCAGGACCCAGAGACGTAGTCCACTAGAGACGAACTCTGTTATCAAGTTATTTGTGTTCATATTGCATGATTATGTCTCTTTCCTTTTGAGATTTTCCTTCTTTATGGTGTACTTTAGTTTATGCTCATTTAATACGATTCTTTAATAAGTCACCTGATGAAAAGATCCCGGATCACACAAGCAATCACACAATACACCGAGATTTTACCTTGGAAACCCTTAACTAGGAAAACCAACATTCCTTTGAGTGTTCTTCTCTCTTTTTGTCTTATTCAATCAGAATAAAAGGTTACATGTCTAATCTTGGTCCACACCTAATACACAATCGACATCATACCCTCTTGCACAAGAAAGAACAACCCTGTAGCCAAATCGGCTTACATATGCATGATGAATAACCTACACATGAATTAACCTGCAAAATTGTATTCTTGGATCACCTTACAACAATAGCCTTTATGGGATTACAACACGCCTCTTTATAGGCTTTACTATAGGAAAAACCCTAAAGATTGGTGCCCAAAAACGGTTATAGATCTATGCATATCATTGGCTACAAATTTTGCAAATCCTGGGATTTTGTTACAGTCGAATCCAAGTCAGGTTTACCAGTAAGGTTTACCAGTCCACTACCAGTTGGCCTTCATTCAATCTCTAGTCAGTCGTCTCATGCCTCCACTTTGGCCTCTTTTCGGTTGACTTGTCATCGATATCTTTGACTTCGATTTTACCTGGTCAACTTCCTTGACCTTCGACTTGTTGTCGATCTACCTTGACTTCGACTCGCTGTCGATCCACTTTGAATTCTACCATGATTCGATTTACCTCGACTAGACTTTCATTGTAAGTAATATAACAACCCAAAAAATGTATCATCATCCCTTGGTCAAATCAGCATGACCAATCTGAGAGAATTTCTTCCCAATGCTGCTAACTGCAGAAACATCAACATCTTGGGCCATTCACCACTAGATAAGTCAACATGGCCCCGTGGGTGAATGTATCATTCTCCCTTGGTCAAATCAGCATGACCAATCTAGGAGAATGCCTGCCCTATGCTGAAACATCAACAAGTTGTAGCCAACAATGAATACCTTGATTTCTAGTTTAGGATAATCTAGTAATAAATATTGACTCTTAATATTTTTGTGTGTGAGTTTTGTTACATATTTATTTATTTTTTGGGTCTAGTTATGATATTCTTTGAAATGTTATTGTAGATTGTAGTTTAAGAGGCATGCAATGATCTTGAAAAGGGTTTATTTATGATATTTTTTAAAATGTCATTGTAGATTGTAGTTTAAGAGGGCATGCAATGAGCTTGCGTTATGTGCATCAATTCATTATTTTTAAAAATCAACTAGGAGAAAGATTATGATGAGATGGAATGGATTTTTATTTTCGTAAGTAGTAATGATTCATCTCACATTCACTACCAATGAAGAATTCTCTTTTTATATAAAAATAAAAATAAAAAATAATAAAAATATATTAAGTTCTTTTAGTTAATTAGAAAAAGATTCTCTTTATATGTATGCCTCAATGGTTAGGCCTAGTATATATTATATGTATGAAAGATAAAATTGGTCTAAATAGAGGAATACCCCTCCACGAGAGTGGAGTAGGGCAACTAATCAATTACCATTTTGATGATAATTCCTTTTTAATAATTTTGAAAGACCAAACTTTTTGTAAACATTATCTAAACATCTTCTATATTTCTTTAGTTTTCCAAAACACAATACTATAGATAAAGCCAAAAACTCATCCCTAACATATTTGCCTCATTGAATTGTTCTTTGATCCAATTGATGTTAGGACTTATTAAACTATTCTTTAATCCAATCTAGTTTGCTTAAAAACAAACATGTAGTTTTCTCAAAAACAACTAAATAATGTAATAAGTCATGCATTTTGCAGGTCTAAATTTGCCCATCCCATCAACCTATAAAAGTCTATACTTACCCATCCCCACCAACCTTTAGAACTTCAATCGAGCATTTATCAACAAGTTCATCCACATAGGGGTATCCTACACTATATGCATTTTTTATTTATGCAGAAACAAATCCATGAGCAATGTTTGCATGCACTAAATTTTTGGATTTTATTTCACAATTCAAAGGAGTAACATAACAATAAATAAAATAAGTAATTAGATGAGGAAAAACATTGTAACTTAACTTCAGATATAGCTTAACGTGGTTTCCCATGGTGTATGCTTCATTTATATGATGAACGATCCATTTCGAATCATTAGGAAGACCCCTTACTAATCTTGCCAAATAATCTCTTATTATTAGTCCCTGTCGAAGGCATAGAAGGACTATAGCGATCGATAATTCATTGACTTCAAATTAGTTTTTCCTTTGACCACAAATATTTGCATAATATCTATTGTTGGAACTAGGGAACTAAAAATATTGATTTTTATATAATAAAAAATACCATATATGTCATGATATGATTGGATAATAGATTGGAGGTCTTATTGTTGGCTTCGTTATTCCCAATGTTTTATATGTCAGCATATCCAAAAATTTTGACCATATACAGTCTTTTTGAATCATATATTTTCTTATGCATTACTCGAAGGTGGATTAATGCTAGCATTAGTTTGAATGTTTGTCTTAGCATTTGCTAGCTAAATTTATCCTAAGTTTTGTTAATTATAAATATTTTTATGTTTGTTGTACTATTGTTGTTGTTATTATTATTATTATTATTATTATTATTAAGTATTTAATGTACGTAAAGAGGCCTGCCACACGCATTCTTTCTTAAATGTTTACACAGCGCGAGGCCCTTGGATGGTTCTGACAGCCTTAAATGTTTACCTAACAGGCCTCACATCCTTAAATGTTTATTTAACATGCATGTTACAATACATTTTCCTCCGATTTTTGGATACAATCTTGTCTGTAGTGAATTTGGGTAGTTAGACCTGTTCTTGCAGTTTGCAGGGTTGAGATCCTATGCCCTTGTTTGCTTCAACTTTGCAAGGTTGGTTTCCTGCATCTGTAGTTGGACTTGTTGTTCTGTATCACAAGATGCAACAACTATCATCCCACAAAATTGTGAGAATGCCGTTGGCGGTAGAACTTGGGATTTTATTTGCTTCATATGTTATGAAAACTATAGTTTCATAGGAAAATTGGACACTAATGGAATGTATAGTTCTGGTAAGTCCAATGTCTCTAACCCGGATGCCTTTAACACGACATATCATTCCTTTAAGACATGATATGTACATCGAAGTGTGGCTTGAATGTGTGGGAGCATGGTGGACTGATTTACTTCCATTTTTAAAAGTAAGAAGGTTATATAAATGTAATAGTATTTAAATAAGTATTGTAAATGCCCTACCTTTGTTTTTATCAGGGCACATTTTTTAATCAAGTTTACTTCAAATGAAATTTAGGAAATTATTGACTATAATGACTGTAATTTCATATTTGAGTTGTTGGATTTGTATAATCTTGGTGTGAAATAATTTTTTTCAAGGTGTATAGTCTTGGTGCCTTAGAAATTTAGAAATTTTGCATGGTGTATAATCTCAGTGTTTCAAAAATTTAAAAGTTTTTTAGGTGTTGCTTCAAAAATTATTTCATATATTCGGAAAAAATTTCAAGGTGTATAATCTTGGTGTCTCAGAAATCTAGAAATTTTTCATGGTGTATAAACTTAGTGTTTCCGTGTATAATCTTGGTGCCTCGGAAATTTAGAAATTTTTCATGGCGTATAATCTTAGTGTTTCAAAAATTTTAAAGTTTCAGGTGTTGGTGTTTCAGAAATTATTTCAAAAATTTTAAAAAAAAATTAGGTGTTGTTTTAGAAATTACTTCATAAATTCATAAATTCTTTCAAGGTGTATAATCTTGGTGTCTCAGAAATTTAGAAATTTTTCATGGTGTATAAACTATATAATCTTGGTGCCTCATAAATTTAGAAAATTTTCATGGTGTATATTCTTAGTGTTTCAAAAATTTAATATCAAAACAAAATCAAAATTCCAAAATTTCAAATTTACATTTAAAAACATTAAAAATAGTATTGAATAAAATATAAATAATTGTTTATACTATTCTTTAAGTAAAAAGTGTTATAGCATTATATAAATTACTATAAATCTTGGTAAAATGTTATAATATTCTGGAATGATTTACTTCCTTTTTTAAAAGTAAGCACTTTATATAAATGTAATAGTATTTAAAGAAGTATTGTAAATACCCTACCTATTTTTATGAGGGCAAATTTTTTAATCAAGTTTACTTCAACTGAAATTTAGGAAATTACTGACTAAATAACTGTAATTGCATATTTGAGTTGTTGGGGGATGGAAATCTTATTATAGTATAGTCATCAATCTTCTTCTTTATGCCGATGATATCGTTCTTATGGAAAGGAGTCCCCATGATCTTGAAAATCAACTAAGAATCCTCATGGAATTTTTCTCCAATATGGGTATGACTGTTAATACCGATAATACTAAGGTCATGATTATTAAATCCAATAAGATACCTTATGATACCTTTGTATATGACAACAACAAATTGGAGGAAGTGAATTCATACAAATATCTTGGAATCGATATTCACCACAAGCTCAATTGAAATTATAGCATTGAGAAAAGGATTATTGGGGGATGGAAAGCTTATTATGGGCTTGAAAACAATTGTAAATCAATTGATCTTTGGAGTTGGGATAAGAAGAAACTCATATTTGAGACTCTTGTTACACCTATTATTCTTTATGGATGTGAAGTCTGGGGCTGTAGTATCTCTCGTGAATCTTGGAGAAAGATAGAGCAAATACAAAAGAATTTTATAACCTATAATCTCAAAATTAAAGGAAATACACCCTATCCCATCCTCCTCTTAGAAACAAGCCTCTCCCCCATTGAGAGCATGGCTATGACTAGATACCTAATGTATAAGAACAAGTTAAACAACATGGAAGACAAGAGGCTACCTAAAGTTGCTTCAAAATCAAGTCATAACCACCATCGACTCAAGTGAGGATGGCATAAAGACGCTCGGTCTTGGCTAAACTATTGTGGAATCGTGGAAGAAACCAATTTGTAGAGTAAAGATACTATTAAAAAAAACGTCAAATCAAAATTTAAGGAGAAAATGTGGTGTGATAAAGAGTTAGAGGAAAAAAGAAAATTAAGGTATTAGAAAGATGTAATCAACCCTAATCTAGAATATCAAAATTATCTGTCTGTTTTGCCAAGCATAAAGAAAAAAATAAGCATTGCTAAGATAAGAACAAATTCTCACGAGATCCACAGTGAAACTGGGCGTTGGTCAATTCCTAAAATGCCATGGGATGAAAGAGTATGTCACCTTTGTGACACTAAAAAGGTTGAATATGAAAAGCACTTTCTCTTAGATTGTACAGCTTATACCCAAATTAGATCTCATTTTCAAAATATTTATCACACTACCAATCTTCCTAACCTCTTAACTCAACAAAAGTATGGAGATCTTGGAAAGCTTTTCTTAATGCTTTTCGAGCACAGAAACAAAATTCTAAAGAATCACAAGTAATCACTTACCCTCTTAAGGTCTGATAGACCAATTCGGTCTTAATGGATGTTAATCATCATCATCATCATCATAATATTGGTGTGAAATAATTTTTTCAAGGTGTATAATCTTGGTGCCTCATAAATTTAGAAATTTTGCATGGTGTATAATCTTAGTGTTTCAAAATTTTAAAAGTTTTTTAGGTGTTGTTTCAAAAATTATTTCATAAATTTAAAAAAAATTCATGGTGTATAAACGAAATTTAGAAATTTTTCATGGTGTATATTTTTAATGTTTCAAAAATTTAAAAGCTTCATTTAGACATTCTATCAAAACAAAATCAAAAATCAAAAATTCCAAATTTATATTTTAAAACATTAAAAATAATATTGAATAAAATTTAAATAATCGTTTATAGTATTCTTTAAGTAAAAAATGTTATAGCATTATATAAATTACTATAAATCTTGGTAAAATGTTATAATATTCTATAAATTACTAAATCTCATGTTGTGGTCGGTAGGACTCGTGATACATAAGCATGACTATAAATGTGAACCCGTGAGTCCACCAACCCACCCACCATGTCACATCTTTTTTATTCTACTATATTTTTATACGTGCATTTAATTTCCTTTGGTACAATAACTTAATATATATATTTTTATGTGTATTTATCATCTTATGAAGGTAGGGGTGAAACTTATCTATTATAGATGTCAATACACTAATCCTTCATTTCCGCCTTCTATACTTAACCAAATTCCCATTTCTCTTTTCCCTGTACTTTATCTTTCTCGTTACTTAGTCTTTTTTTTTAAAGTTGCGAACCCGGGTATAGTGAAGCTTGCGAGTTCTAGTGGTCTAGGGTCGAATTGCAAATGACATAAGTGTTGTATACAAAATGTGTATCACAGAATTGTTGGGTGCAAAATGTATATGACAGAAGTGTTGGGTGCAAGATGTATATCACGGAACAAGGGAGACATGAAAAATGGAAAATAAAAATAAATATGAATAATTAATTGAATAAAATTTAACAAAACATTTATCACATATTAATAATGAATACCATATTTAATATTAATATTATGGAATAGATATCATTAATTTTACTTTATAGTACCATATTTAATATTAATATTATAGGATAGATATCATTAATTTTACTTTATAGTTTATTTGTTAATATTAATATAAAATACTATATACAAGTATATATCCATTTTAACTCTAGAGTCAAGAAGGATCAATTTCTAGGTACAAACCTTTATTATCATAAAAAAAATCAAAATTCCAAAATTCCAAATTTACATTTAAAAACATTAAAAACAATATTGAATAAAATTTAAATAATTGTTTATACTATTTTTTAAGTAAAAAGTGTTATAGCATTATATAAATTACTATAAATGTTGGTACATTGTTATAATATTCTATAACTTACTAAATCTCATGTTGATGTCGGTCGGACTCGTGATACATAAGCATGACTATAAATGTGAACCAGCGATTCCGCCAACCAGCGAGTCTACCAACCTACTCACCAACCAGCCAGTCTGCCAACCCACTCACCGTGTCACATCTATTTTATTCTACTATATTTTTATATGTGCATTTCATTTCCTTTGGTGCAATAGCTTAATATATATAGTTTTATGTCTATTTAACTTTTTTGTCTTCTATACGTAATCAATTTCTAGTTTCTCTTTTCCCTTACTTTATCTTTCTCGTTACTTAGTCGTTTTTCGAAAGTTGTGAACCTGGGTATACTGAAGCTTGTCAGTTCCAGTGGTCCAGGGTCGAATTGCAAATGACGGAAGTGCTCTATGCAAAATGTGTATCACTAAATTGTTGGGTGCAAAATGTATATGACATAAGTGTTGGGTGAAAGATGTATATCACGGAAGCGAAACATGAAAAATAAAAATAAATATGAATAATTAATTGAATAAAAATTAACAAAACATTATCACATATTAATAATGAATACGATATTTAATATTAATATTATAGGGTAGATATCATTGAATTTACTTTATAGTTTATTTATTAATATTAATATAAAATAGTATATACAAGTATATATCTATTTTAACTCTAGAGTCACGAAGGATCAATTTCTAGGTACAAACCTTTATTATCATAGACAAAATCAAAATTCCAAAATTCCAAATTTACATTTAAAAACATTAAAAATAATATTGAATAAAATATAAATAATTGTTTATACTATTCTTTAAGTAAAAAGTGTTATAGTTTTATATAAATTACTATAAATCTTGGTACAATGTTATAATATTCTATAAATTACTAAATCTCAGGTTGCTCTCAATCGAACTAGTGATACATAAGCATGACTTTAAATGTGAAGCATGATTATAAATGTGAACCCTTGAGTCCCGCTCAATAATATTGAATAAAATTTAAATAATTGTTTATACTTTTCTTTAAGTAAAAAGTGTTATAGCATTATATAAATTACTATAAATCTTGGTACATTGTTATAATATTCTATAAATTACTAAATCTCATGTTCCGGTCAGTCGGAATCGTGATACATAAGCATGACTATAAATACCTGCAAGTTCACAAACCCGCAAGTCCGCCAACCCCATATGAAGGAATTGTTGGGTGAAAAATGTATATGAAGGAAGTGTTGGGTGCAAGATGTATATTACAGAATAGGCGGGACATGAAAAATGAAAAATAAAAATAAATATGAATAATTAATTGAATAAAATTTAACAAAACATTATCACATATTAATAATGAATAGGAAGTTAAATATTTTTTTTTTAAGTAAAAAAGGCGGATCCTATTGTATTAAATGTACAGGGTTACAAAAAATGTTTGGATTGCCAACTGTCCCGCTAAAAAATGGAAATTAAAACAGTCGGGTTCCTATGCATCTTGTTTCAAAAAATGAGCTGCCATCTATCCTGCCCAAAGGAAACCAAGGTATATAGCAGCCATTAGTCTGAATATGTTCCCTTAGCTTACTACTTACATTATATTGAAACTTTGACACAGCTAGAGCCCTAGTTCTAATCAAAACAAAATCTCTAACCAGAAACATTAATTGTAGCAATTACCTGGTGGTTTCAACATCGCCTCCATTCTTTCCCGCTTTGGCTGGCAATGCAAAGGGTTGTGCACACATTGGGCACTGTCATCCTGGTGAGGTGTTGGAGTAGGCATTATACAACATGTCTAAGCGCTAGTTGATTTGGAGGCCCCGGTGTATTTGGTCTTCCACCAGGCCTCTCGTTTCAAATATCATCTTCAAGTGTTTCGGGTGGAGGAGTGGCAGCTAGACACACCATTCTTCCTACATGATAGAGGGGATGTGGCATAGGAGCCATGCCACCCTCCCTCTCCCAGTTATCCTCTATCTCTCTTATCTCGCACCTATCTTGTTGTCCTCGTTGAGAATTCTGGTGGCCCGCGTTCATGGGGAATTCACCTGCTGCTGAAGTCACCGTCGCGTCCACATCTTCCAGGATTTCTTCTACGACATAACTAGTGGTGTGTTCCTCTGGTTGTTCTCCTTCCTTATGACTATGCGGTGTCCCTATGGCCCGAAGCTTGGCCTCGTTCAGAAAGAAGGTTGGAGTATTCCAGTTATCGGGAACTGTAAAGAGGATATGTTCTGGAGGAACCTGGATGGGTTCTTTCGGAAAAACCTCCTCCACATAGGCCATGGGAGGCGACTTGGGCTTCCTAGTTTGGTGAATTCTCTGCATCCGAGCCATGGATAGTTCCCTCTAAAATATCTGTTGTATCTTCTAATGTCCATCAAAAGAATGACATGTTGCACCTCTGCGAGGGCAGCCTCTTTCCCTCGGCATATATATGAGCAGAGAAATGACCAAATCTTCAACAGGGTGGTTACCTCTGCACCAATGCTCGAAAATTTCAGACTTCAGCTGGTCGAATTCGAAATGCATTGTCTCCCGTCCAGAACTGCTGATAAACATGAGGGTGATCGTGATAGGATTAGCCATTAAGGCTATCCCCCCTAGCGCCCTGTGTGTCTATTCCCTTCACTCACATGAGAGGGCTCTTCCCATGGGCCTGGATACTCAGGCTTGCTCCCATCTTAATGGTGAGGCGATGGGAGCGGGTGGCCTATATTTAAGGCCCTGCCATGCTCTCTACCGCATGGCTTGGCTCCGCTACGTGGCACCCCATCTGGGGTTAGTAAATCCTTGTTGGCAATAGTGTGACAATGGGTTGAGATATCTGAGTTTTCAGAAATATGTGCCTCCCAGTAGATGTGTTCCCTCTCCGTAGCTACCCCTTCATTTGCTAGACAATCTGCTACAATGTTTTCTTCTCTTTTCACATGACATGGTATGATGTTGAGGTTAGTCCTAAGGAGGGCTTCGAATCCCTCGAGCAGCCCGGAGAGTCTCCAACTCGGTGATATTTTCATTGGGTTTTCTCCATGGAGAATTTGGGTGATTAGCTGAATGACAATTTGTGAGTCCCCTCCAGAATAAGCTTGTGGAAGTGGCTATCAATTGTTGCTTGGAGAACTTGTCAAAGGTCAGTGAGCTCTGCCACATTGTTTGTGCTTTCCCCTAAGTATCCTGCTACAAGGCAGAGGATCTCACCGTTAGAGTTTTTGAGTGTGGCTCCATATCCTGCTAGTCTTGGATTCCCTTTGGAAGCCCCATAAAAGTTGATCTTTATGAATCCTGTTGGAGGTGAGGACCAGGTGGTTGGGCTGCTATGTTGGCACTTGGGAGCAGTCACCGCAAAGTGATTAGTCAAGATAAGCTGCCAGTTCTGAAAAATGCATTGCTCCTCCGGAGTGCATTTTAGATCCTCCAATATCCAAGATTTTCTTCTGATTGTTTCTTTGATGAGTGTGACAATTTTCTCCCAGGTTAGGGCTAGTGGGGAGGCCTTGGAGTGAAAGATTCGTTTATTTCTTTCCTTTCAAATTTGACAAAGGGTGAAACCCGAAAGGATTTTCCAAATGTAAGTAAGAATAGGATTGTTGTGGGAGATCGAGTCCCAATTTTCTATTGTGTCTCTGATGCTACTCCCGTTTCAGTTTGATCTACGCATTGCTTGAGATCCTTGATCCCAAATCCGCTAACTGAAGGTACATATGTTGAAGAGATGCTCCATCATTTTTCTCTTGTTGTTGACATAAGGTGCAGATTGAGGGTCCTATGAAGCCCCTTTTTCTGAGGTTATCCCAAGTTAGGACACGATTGTGCACTATAAGCCATAAAAAGGTGGACACCTTAGGCCAGAGTGAGGGGCTCCAGACCTTGTTCCATATATTCCACTTGTCATGATTCTGGTAGTTTCCCTTCAGATAGTAGGCCTCTTTGACTGAGAAGTTGTCGGTGGTGGTGTACCCCCATTTGAGAATGTCTGGGCCTTCTCGGTTGGGGATTTTCCTGTGACTTGCATAGTTTTGCCAAGCCTGTAGGTCTAAGTTTCTGGGACCAATAGCTCCTGAGTAGATGTCTTCCATTGATGCCACGACAGCCTTTGATCGACATTTTTCCAAATATCTTTCACCCTTGAAAACATGGCTTGGTTTAATGCCTGCCTAAGGGGGTTGAGTTCTACCAGGTCACTCAAAGGTTTTTGTTGTTGCCACGAGTCCTGCCAGAACAACAGGATATTTAATATTAATATTATAGGATAGATATCATTAATTTTACTTTATAGTTTATTTATTAATATTAATATAAAATAGTATATACAAGTATATATCTATTTTAAATCTAGAGTCAAGAAGGATCAATTTCTAGGTACAAACCTTTATTATTATAAACAAAATCAAAATTCCAAAATTCTGAATTTACATTTAAAAACATTAAAATAATATTGAATAAAATTAAAATAAATGTTTATACTATTCTTTAAGTAAAAAGTGTTATAGCATTATATAAATTACTATAAATCTTGGTACAATGTTATAATATTCTATAAATGACTAAATGTCATGTTGTGGTGGGTCTGACCCGCGCACCGTGTCACATCTATTTTATTCTACTATATTTTTATATGTATATGACATATGAGGGAAGTGTTGGGTGCAAGATGTATATCACTGAGCAGGCGGGACAAGAAAAATGAAAAATCAAAATAAATATGAATAATTAATTGAATAAAATTTAACAAAACACTACCACATATTAATGAATACGATATTTAATATTAATATTATAGGATAGATATCATTAATTTTACTTTATAGTTTATTTATTAATATTAATATAAAATAGTATATATACAAGTATATATCCATTTTAACTCTTGAGTCAAGAAGGATTGATTTCTAGGTACAAACCTTTATTATCATAAACAAAATCAAAATTCCAAAATTCCAAATTTACATTTAAAAAACATTAAAAATAATATTGAATAAAATTTAAATAATTGTAAAAAGTGTTATAGCATTATATAAATTACTATAAATCTTGGTATAATGTTATAATATTCTATAAATTACTAAATCTCATGTTGCGGTCGGTCGGACTCTTAGTCCGCCAATCCGCTAGTCCACAACCCGCTCACCTTGTCACATCTATTTTATTCTACTATATTTTTATACGTGCATTTCATTTCCTTTGGTGCAATAGCTTAATATATATAGTTTTATGTGTATCTATCATCTTATAAAAGTAGGGGTGGAACTTATCAAAAGCATGCCATGTTAAAATAATAGTTTGATTATCTTCAAAATATGATAAAGCTATGCAAACAAGACTCATACTTAAACCAGAAAAGAATGGTCCCAATAATATCATATAATCTATTTTTTTATGATTATTTTATAAATATGGAAAAGAAATGCATACAAGACAAATGGTTAGCCTTAAAAATTTCTAACAATGACATTTAAAAAATTAAATATTTTTAAAGTGGAGACACAAATTTAGTTTTAAAAAATTCATTATTTTATTTGTTTGACAAGTGGAGACAAAAATTTAATTTCAAAAATTATTCATTAATGTAATTTATTCTATTTGTACACAAGCATGGAATGAGGAATCGGTCGATTGGTCATACTCGTGATACATAAGCATGACTATAAATGTGAACCCGTGAGTCTGCCAAGCCGCTCATTGTGTCACATCTATTTTATTCTACTATATTTTTATATGTGCATTTCATTTCCTTTGGTGCAATAGCTTAATATATATAGTTAATGCAATTTATTCTATTTGTACACAAGCATGGAATGAGGAAGTGGTCGATCGAAATCATGATACATAAGCATGACTATAAATGTGACTCATGCCAACGCGCGAGTCCGCCAACCCGCTCACCGTGTCACATCTATTTTATTCTACTATATTTTTATATGTGCATTTCATTTCATTTGGTGCAATAGCTTAATATATAGTTTTATGTGTATTTATCATCTTATAAAGGTAGTGTGGAACTTATCAAAATCACGCCATGTTAAAATAATAGTTTGATTATATTCAAAAAATGATAAAGTTAGTGGGGGGCATTAATAGAGAAAATACATAAATTTAGATTTATATTTATTATCAAAGTTTAACAAAAAAATATTACATATTAATAATAAATATGATATTTAATATCAATATGGACCTTAATAGGCTCTCCTATATGTTGGACTAGTCTAGTTGTTACTTAGTGTGTTGCTCTAAACCTGGAGCTTGCTCTACAAGATTGATTTTCTATAATTGTAAAGAAATATTTGATAAATGAAGGAGAGAGGAATACTAAGCAAAAGAGAAAATCATTGTAATTTTATAATTGGCTTAGTGTATTCATAAATATACATGAAAAATGAAAAATAAAAATAAATATGAATAATTAATTGAATAAAATTTAACAAAACATTATCAAATATTAATAATGAATATGATATTTAATATTAATATTATATGCTAGATACCATTAATTTTACTTTATAGTTTATTTATTAATATTAATACAAAATAGTATATACAATTATATATCCATTTTAACTCTAGACTCAAGAAGGATCAATTTCTAGGTACAAACCTTTATTCAAGTTGGATATGTTATTACAATGTTATTACAATAGATTGAAAGGATTCATAGATTACAATGTTATTACCCCATGGATAAGCCTAGCAAGATTGAAATTCACTAACACAAGGTGAGCCTAAATGAAAGAGCACTTTTTTG
>SNQJ01S0010503.1:140205-154527 GCA_010110895.2 Picea sitchensis
TATGGTTAAATTTATGAGAGACATGATTTGAAACTGGGCCTATGGGTTGTGGGCCCACTGTACTTTTTCTATGCCACTTTGATGTTCTTTCAATTTTGTAATATAATTTCAAAGAAACACAAAAAGAAAAATGTGATCCAACAGAGGAAAACAAATTTGAAACAAATAGATGATTAATGTATCAAACAATGCATTAACTCATTCTAAATAAGTTAGTGCACCAACCATTGATCTCAAAATTGGCCTACAATTTTACTGATCTGGATAGTAGGTTATAAGAATTCAAGTCTCCATAATACACTCATGCTAAGATTCTACAATCTTCCATCTTCTTGGTTCAACTCTCTTCACATTGATTTCTACAAGTTGTATCAAAGATGGTATCACCAAATAATTGTACCAACAATTAAGTTGTTCTGGGTAAATTAACTTTTAATATACTTTTAATTAACTCAACAAATTAAATTTTAATTTTTCAGGTAAATTAGCTTTTAGGTAGGGACTACGCTGCCATGCAGCACTTGTTTTGATGGAAAAATGATAGTATGCCACATTTTTTTCAAATAGCTTGGAAAATGTTGTACAACTGACCTCGATAGTTTCGGTCTAAACTTTTTCAATATCGATGTAGTAATGCTTTTGAAGGGGTTTTCTAAAAGGTGTTATTTGGTTAGTTTTTAATAATGGGTCTATTTATTTTTTAAATCAATAATATTTTATTTGATTTTGTAAGTTAGTTTGGTATCTATTAATATTAATAAGAAAGTTATATAGGGCAGGGTGTTAGGCTATCCAAGGAGAGCCTACCTCCCTTAATTCAAAAAATATATATGTTTATAGTTTCTTAAGTCATGTTTATAAGCATACATGTTCCATTGTCTATAAGTCTATATTCTAGATCTATGTTATAGATCTATAACTATGCTATAATTAGAACAAATATTGAAATGGATAACACTAATTCCAAATATTTGCTTATTGAGGTGATGATTGAAGAATTTTATAAAACTAGGGAAAACTAGTGCATCGTGCAAAGTAATTATAGGAAGCCAGTCCTCCAGATTTGACTGTAGTTCAATAGGAGTGCATGGGTGCCTCTTACTTCCCTAGTTTATTCTAGCTTCTCTAGATCCTTTTCAACAACTTCCTCAATATGTGAACATCCCTTGGTTCTTAGACATAATTATCATCTTTTACTATCTCAATGCCCTAAATGAGATTAATCAGACCATCATACCTAGATTCCAAATCTGCATTGAGCCTTTGTAAAAGTGCCTCTTTATGGTACCCTCCCCCAGGCTTATTCTATATTTCACAAGCAATAAGTTTCTTTACATGGTAGTAGAGGTCCATAGTCCTAGAATATGTAGAATCTTTGTTCCCAAAGAAACCAATATCATGTATGACATGGAAAATTTCCCCATCTACCTCCACATTAGGATTTCTACTTCTCTCTTTTTTTAACCTATCCTCCATCATCTCCACCTATTTTCGGATAGAAATGGAGTGCTTGGAATGGTAAGCAATGGTTATGGCTCCACATCCCTTGTATTTATTTTACACAAGGTAGCTCATCAATATGCATGCATACCTCCATTGGGTAGTTGGTCCCTTCTCTTACACCCATAAACCATCCTAGAAGTGTCATGATTCATGCTATTACAGGGTTTTCTAACAATCAAAAGGAGGGTTCTTATTAATATCGAGATCTCAAACCCAAGAAAAACCTTTAGAAATATTCGAATTGAACTGTCCATTTTCTCAAACATATTGCTTAATACTCCAAGCCCCAACCCCTTATCCTGTGTTTCATCATTATTAATTGTGAGTGTGGGAGATCTCTTGCAATGAAGGTTGCAACACTATCACCATGCTTTGTTTGTCCTCTATAAACTCTTTATTTATTGAACCAAGAGTGACAAGACCCTCCCTTCCTTTTGTGTAATTTATCAACATGTGGCATGGGATTTACCACTGGAATCCACCACCATTTCCATGTATGACACCTCATCCAAGGATTAAAAACATTCAATGTTGATGTCATAACACCATTTTGTGTTTCTTTTGGTTTTATTTTTTCAAAGGTTTCCTTGTTTTAATATTGTTTTCTCATATAGATGATAAAGTAGCTCCAATTATTTTCATCATCCATTTTTTTTGGTGACTCTGGTATCACCATGTTTTTTCTAATGATTATATTTAGGCTATCTTTTTTAACAAAGGGATGACTAGTTGCTCAATTCTCGTCTTATTTTCCTCAATTATATAAAAATTAATTGAAATTTTACCTTGAACTTGTAACATTAAAGAAGAGATTTCATAAAATTTACATAGTGTTTTAAAACTAAGAAAATAATTTCTTTCAATTCAACAATTTTCTATGAAATTTTAGTGAAATTCTAATGAATTTTTTGTAAACAAATTAACCAATCTTGTGAAATTATATGAAATGTCTTAAATACAGGGAGTTGGGGAGATGTAAAACATCTCCATCATCCACAAGGGGAAATTACCAGTGTTTTTCTACCACCTCTATGTGCAAAATCACCCCAAATTGGGCTAAATTTGGTCAATTTTGACAAAACTTTTGCTAAATTTCCATTTTTTCTTTTTAATTTCAAGCATAGATGGAGGGGATGAGTGTTGAATTTTGTAAAATTTCATGAAATTAATTTCATGGAGGGAGCAAAGGAAATTCTCAGTATTTCCCCTCCTACCCCCGAACCTCCGCTTCAAGTGTGATTACCAACATTAGCCCCCCTTCCTCTCTATGCATGAAATTTTATAAAATTTGGCAAAACTCGGCCAAATTTCATCATAATTTAAGCATGGGAGGTGGGTAGGGAAGGGGGTGGGAAAGTTGGAAATCAACCACATTCATGAATGCTTGAAATTAATAAAATAAAATAACTTTTGGGAAATTTGATAATTGTTTTCGAACTTAACCAAATTTGTCCCATTTTTTTACCATTTTGAGCATGGAGTGGGTTGAGGGGGTAGAGAGGGAGGGAAATGATGGAAAAAAAAAACCCTTCCTCCATATAATAAATTTCACAAAAATTGATAAAATTAGACGAAACTTTACTAAAAATTTGGTAAAATCTTACAAAATTTTGTTGAATCTAAGAAAATTATCTTCCAAGTTTTTTTTAAAAATTGTAACTTTATGAAATTTATCATTTATTTTTACAACATGGAAGTAAAATTTTAATTAAATTTTGTAAAATTAAAAAAATTAAATTGAAATTTGAACCATTGCTAAACCCCTTTCTTTTAAAAAATAAGAAATCTCAAATCTAACTATTAAAAAAATGTGATACTAGAATAAAAAAAAATGATGATGAAAAAAAGTTAGAGTTACTAAATCACCTCTTAAAGAAAAAACAAAAACATTGAAAGCCCAAAAATAACAAAATAGTGTTACTATATCAATAAAAAAAGTTTACACATATATCCCTTAAAAAAGTGGCGATATCGTTATCACCATTATCTAATGACAAAAAAAAAAATGTAAAAAACCTCATATAAAACATTACTATCCACATTGGAAATGATGAAAAATATATATGTAAAAAAGTGATGATGGTTGCACTACTTTTTCCAACTTTTTTTGGATGATGATTGCACTATTTTTTTAATTTTCTTTTGTGGGGTTCCATGAAATAAACAAATACAAATCATGAGAAACTGAGAAACCTATTGAAAACTTCTCCCAATTCCATGGTACCAGATTGAACCTGGGTAGGGAGGATAAAACTCCTCACAACTAAAACCCAATTAATGCACCACTTTTTGAAAAGAAAACATATTTCAAACAAATTTCGCCAAATTAAATAGATTCCAACCTACAGATAGATTCCAACCTACAATTCTCGTTTTGAGGTAATACTTCTTATAAAATTAGTAACCATTTTTTAAATATGTGTAAGGTACCAGATCTATTATAATAGCCGAAAACAGAAATATTGCAGCGAATAACAACGGAACAACACAATAGATGAAACCACAACACCGGAATAATACCTTTATTGATAGGAAACAATGTTGACTTACCTCTTCAAGGGGGAAGCCTCCAACAGAGAAATGCTCTATTACAATAATTATCAAGAAAAAACTTCTCATACCCTCTACTCCTATTTATACTAAATCTACCTATCCAAAAGAACAATCTAGAGGAAGATCCTTCTAGAAGCGAAAGCTTCTATTAGTTCTTCTTACATTTGACTTCTTCTTCTTTATTGCTAGGCCTTATTAATATTGGTATATATTACATAAAAATATATTATTCTACCTACGTGAGGGGTTAGGGAGGTTAGGTCCCTAACATGCCCTCCCCCTTAAAAATAGCCTTGTCCTCAAGGCTTGAGATGAGGAAATTGTTGCAGAATGGTAGTTGGCTCCCAAGTGGAATATGATCGAGTTGTATCTTGCCATTGGACTAACACTTGCTTGATGGTGCATTGATGAAGATGATGCTCACGATGGTCCAAATTGCTTGTGGTTGCAACCAAATGGATCCTTCTTCATCCAACTCGGGAAGGTTGGTTTGAGTTTGGCACTTAGTTCCAATCACCTTCTTTAAGAAGGAGACATGAAAAACATGATGGAGATTAGAATGACTAGGAAAAGCTAACTGATAGGCCACTTGTCCCATGCACTTGAGAACTGTATAAAGGCCCATAAAATTTGGGTGTCGGTTTCCAGCAATGGTCGGCCTTCAGTGAAGTTCTCTTATAAGGCTGCAATCGAAGAAACACATGGTCTCCTTCAACAAATTGATGTTTTCAATGACCTTGATCTACTTGTTGCTTCATGTGATTCTAAGCCATGACCAAATGCTCTTTGAGGGTATGAAGAATAACCTCTCGAACTATAACTATTTGGTCAACCACCTGGACCTTCAAGACACCTGACATGTATGAGAGAACTAAAGGTGGATTTTGTCCATATATTGGTTCAAAAGGAGTCACGTGAGTAGCTGTATGGTAAGAAGTGTTGTACCACCATTCAACTAGTGGTCATCATTGAGCCCCCTAATTTTTCCTTTCAGATGCAAAACAACTCAAATATGTTTCCAAACACGTGTTGACAACTTCAGTTTGACCATTAGTCTGGGGATGATAGGTTGTACCGAGATGCAATTGGGTGCCCTGTATCCTGAACAGTTCTTGCCAAAAATTGTTGGTGAAAGTGGGATATCGATCAGAAACAATAGAATGAGGCATGCCATGAATTTTGAAGACATGATCCATGAAACATTGAGCTACAATGGATGCGGTAAATGGGTGTTGAAGAGCACATAAATGAGCATACTTGGAAAGACGATCAACGAACACCATGATGACTGACTTATTGCCCGATTTACGTAAGCCCAAAATAAAATCCATAGAGATATCCCTCCAAATAGCAGGTGGAATTGAAAGCGATTGTAGTGTGCTAGGAGCTTTGAGTGTTTTCCCTTGTTGAGTTGAAAAACATCACATTATGCCAAAAAAGTGTGAACGTCCTGTTTCATACCATCCCAGAAAAAAGAACGTTTGACACAGGCATAGGTTTTGGTAAACCCTGAGTGCCCAGTTGTGGGTGTAGCATGAAGCTTAGAAAGCACCATGGATTTAAGTTGTGACTGTTTACTTAAATACAACTGGCCTTTGTAGTGAAGCTCATCATTGTTCTAAGAGTACCCTAGGGAAACTGGAGATTTGGCTTGCAATTGTTGGATCAGATGCAAATTTTTGGGATATTGTAGCCATTCTTAGCGAACATCTTGGAGCCAATCTGGTACAATGAAGGAGAGGGAAAAAAGGGATTCTTCATCGTCATATTTTCTTGAAATAGCATCAACAACCACATTTTATTTTCCTTTCTTGTAAATGATCTCAAAATCATATCCAAAGATCTTAGTCACCCTTTTTTGTTGCTCTAGGGAGGAAGGGTGTTGCTCAAGAAAATACTCGAGGCTTTGATGATATTTCTTAATTTGGAAGCGCTTCCCCAATAGATAAGGGTGCCAAAGATCCACTACATGCATAATAGCCAACATTTCCTTTTCATAAAGTGATTGGGCCAAATGTCGCTCTGATAGTTGTTTACTGGTAAGGCCAAAGGTCGACCATCTTGCATAAGGCCTACTCCAATTTCTCTCTCGGAAGCATCACATTCTAGGACAAAGGTCTTTGTGAAATCGGGAAGCGCCAAGATCATAGTAGTGCACATATCTGCCTTCAAGGCTTGAAATGCCTAATCAACTGTGGGAGTCCAAGTGAAAGAATTCTTTTCAAGGAGGGTAGTGAGAGGTACCACAATCTTTCCATAATCCAAAACAAAATTATGATAATAGCCTATTAAACCCAGAAAACCACTCAAGATTTTGAGAGCCTTGGGGCAAGGCCAATCTTTCATAGCTTTAATCTTCTCAGGATCCACCCTGAAACCTACCTTTCCAACAATATGACCCAAGTACTCGACTTTCAAGGTTTCAAAATCACATTTAGATTATTTGAGGAAAAGTTGGTGTTGAGAGAGTAGATGTATAACTTAATCCACCTGAGCAGGATGGGTTGTCCAAGTTTTACTATAGATGAGAATATCATCAAAGAAAACAAAGAAAAAATGATGGAGAAGAGGATGGAAGACATGATTCATGAGGCTTTGGAAAGTGGAGGGAGCATTACACAATCCAAAGGGCATGGCCAAAAACTCATAGTGGCCCTCATGAGTTTGAAATGTATTCTTAGGAATGTCTTCCTCTTTCATACGTATATGGTGGTAGCTAGAATGAAGATCAAGTTTAGTAAATAACTGGGCACCACTCAACTCATCCAAGAGATCATCAATGATAGGAATGGAAAATTTGTCTTTGATGGTGAGTTTGTTGAGGGTGCAAAATTCAGGACACTTGTTCCAAGAGATTTCTTTCTTAAGTACCAATACCATAGAAGAAGAATAGGGGCTCGTACTAAGCTAGATAGTGCCTGCAGTGATAAATTCCTGAACAATTTTCTCAATTTCATTTGTATGGGAAAAGTGATGATGATAGGGACGAACATTGAGAGGAAGGTTGTCCGGGACAAGGGGAATGGAATGATCATGAACAAAATAGGAACGAAGAAGTCCCTGGGGAGTGAAAAAAAAAACAACTTGATGTTTGGAGATGATGCATTAGAGATCTAGTGGCACATAGGGTGTGTCAGCGGTGTGAATGGAATGGATTTGTGAAATAATTCCAGAATGACCTTTTCTAGGAGATTTTCCCTACAATGGGAACTGATGATCTCAGGGGAACCTACTATGATGCCTTGGAACTTATATTGTTGTCCCTCCTAGTTGAATTACATGGTTAATTCCTTAAAATACATGAGAATGGGACCCAGATTCCGTAGCCATTCAACACACAAAACAATTTCACAACCACCCATGTTGATAACAAACATATGAGATTTCATGTGGTACTAACCAATTTGGAGACACATTTTCACAATGCCCCCCTCATTCCATGGACCCACCATTGGCAATCATGATTTGAAAATCATTGACTACAAAGATATAGCAATTAGTTTCTTGTGCAAAGCAACGATGAATAAAATTATGGGTGCTTCCACTATCAACAAGGATGATGACCTTTTGAGGCTTAATGTAACCAATTAGCTTGAGGGTTTGGGGAGCAGAGAATCCAGTGAGAGCATTTAGGGAAATGACTGGTTCAACTTTGGGAGGGTTGGAAAGTGGGGTTATGTTAGTGGGTTCAGGTGACTCGGCCATAGGGGGAGCCTCAACATCTTCTTCAGAAACATCCTCGAAGATGGCCATAAAAAGTTTTTGTTCCTTACATGTGTGCCTAGGAAAATATTTTTCATCACAATTATAAAAAAGTCCCTTGAGTTGGGGTTCAACCATTTCTTCCCTGCTCAATTTCTGGATATTTAGTGGAGTGGAAGGAGGAGTGGGAGTGATTGGTTTAGGGCAAGGAATCAAGGAGGGTTTTCTGGTTTGAAAAGAGACAACTTGTTGTGATTCCTTATCTCTTTTAATAACTTCCACCCAACTCTGAGGCTGAGCCATGGGGACATGGGCATGCATCTCATCCTTGAGGCCACTGATAAAACATTCTCGAAAAAAAGCATCAGACATTCCCTCTGTGTGGAAAGCCAATCGCTCAAAAGAAGCTATAAAGTATTCCACTGTCCCATAGTGTTTCAACTTTGTCAAATGGCCTAAATGGTTAGTGTCAGTGTCAAAGAGTTCATAATGCTCAATAACAAATTGTTTCCAAGCCACATACCCTTGGTGATAATTGTTTCTCCATTGCCAACATTCTTGATCTAGATGGAGAATACCATAATAGAGTTTGGCCAACTCATCTCTAATGTTGTACAAAGAGAAATAATGTTCCATTTGAGTTACCCAACCGGTGGGATCCGAGCCATCAAATTTGTTCACATCCACACAAGGCAGACATAGGTCACGCTGAAAGTGATTGGGATGAAAAGTCTCAGAATTGGAGGAAGTTTCACCTTCGAGGTGAAAAGGTGGATCGAAGGAGTTAAGGTCTGGAAGGATATTCAACTTGGTACAAATCATGTCAGTGAAGGATGCAAGCTGGGTAGCGAGGTCCTGTTTAATGGTTTCCATTTTTGCGTCTATGGAGGAATGCATTTTTTTATTAATGGTGGCAATATTGTCACTGAGTTGTCGCACTTCCTGCTAGGTCTCTGTGAAAGTAGAGGACAAGGAATTGAAGTGGGCTTTCAAGTCTTGGCTACAGGTGTGGGCAATGATGAAGAGGGAAAATAGAAAGAGATAGGTGGGACCACACATAAAATGGGTTATGGGTGAAGGGTATCATGATGATCAGGGCGACAAGGGGAATCCACTGGGGTAAGCCCCAAATAAGGGTGTCAGAAGGGGTTCAAGTCCATGGGAAAAAAATTGCTGAAAAATGATAGGTATGACTGCGATCAGGGCGAAGAGAGGAATCCAATGGGATAGGGATGAAATAATGGTGCCATCAGGATCCATACATTTTTTTTAATTATTTTTTTAACTCCTGGAGATTTATACTCCGATCTAAAGAATATTGTTGTGCTGAAATGCCCAAATTATTAACAGAAAGAAATGTGTAGTAATTTCACAACTAGAATGCAGGAGGCACAGTTGCACGTCAAGATATCTTATCTGTTATGTTCCCATTTCCATCCAAAGGGTTAGGGTATGAAGGGTTTCTACAGACAAGATTTTTCCCTGTGTTATATATCTCTGATATACGTGCGGGGTCCAACAATAGTTCTCAGCCCAATATCTCAGGGCACCAACTAAGGAGGCTAGACCGTGCCCTTAGTTGTACTACCTGACTACCTAGGTACTAGAGAGTATCTTCATGAGTGTTGTTCTCGGTGGAAATATAACGTCAAGAGACCGATTGGTTTATCTATGAAGGGCTTTAGGATATCTAGGTCGATCTGTATATAGGTGTTGTATGATGCACTACTGCTCGAAAGGGTACGAACATGGGTTACAAGGGTAGTCAACAATGTGCGCTTAAGTACCACTTGTAGTTCATGCATGTATGCTTCCCCGACCATGGATTTATGCTCTGAACGATAGATCTTTGTAGGTTTAAGACGCCAGAATACGTATCTACCCTGAAAAAAACTAACCCACAATTTTCTGCCAAGGAAAGTGCTCTGATACCACTTGTAAGGTACCATATCTATTATAATAACCTAAATCAAAAATATTGCAAAGAATAATAGTGGAACAACACAATAGATGAAATCACAACACCAAAATAATACCTTTATTGATAGGAAAAAATGTTCACTTGCCTCTTCGAGGGGGCAAGCTCCAGCAGAGCAACATTCCATTACAATAATTCTCAAGACAAAACTTCTCATACCCTCTGTTGGAGCCGCCTTTGTTTTTCTAGCCCGTCACAAATTTCATTTTTAATGCTCGAAATTGAAAGATGGTTTTCGTATTTTCCGTCTGTGGTTTCAAAATCTTTGAAGCTTTATCAACGCAAATAGCGATGATTATTATACTCTCGAGGCGAGTCCTACCTTTCATAAAAATGTTTCCTCTTTTTGTTCTACCTCAGGATCTCGTAGGTCAGATGCTATAAATCACGTAGTTCACACGTCCCGAGCAACGAAACGACGGAATCGTTTTAATTTTTTACCTAGGACAGTAACGGGAGTAAAGTTTTCCTAAACCATGATTAACGTCATCGGGTTTTCGCACCTCGACATTCACAAAATCCAAAAGTTTATTGTCATAGCCCCGATAGACGAGAACACGAAGTCCTTATTTTAGTAACCCGTGTCAAGGTTAAAAGTAAAAACTAAAACATGGTAACGTTCTGTCGACAATTCGCCACTCGATGTTTTCTTTTTTTAAAGTTATACTATCTAAACCCTGACTCGCGAAATCACGATAAGGATATAAACGTAATTAATTAATCACTAAATCTGAGTTTATCTTCCCTTTTTATTAAGTCGTATTATCGCGATCTCGCGGTTTCGTAGCCTGGCATGCAAACCTCCCAGAAACTTATTTTCGAAGCTCCGAGTCGCGATATGGAGAATATAATAATTATGTAATTAATTAAGCCCCTAATCACGATTACATTTTTATTAACCAAAGTCGATCATCGCAATCTCAGGTGTTAGAGGTTCAAAGTGTTAAAGAAAAATTCCCGATACAACGAGTGGCGAAAGATTAATTAACGTTGGTAAAGCTGGATTAATTAAGTTAAATCAATACATCCCGCTTTTTTATGCTTGCACGATTTACGAGGTAACCTTATTTCTTCCATATGCCAACTGACACTTCAAACCGCCAAAATTTATGGCATTAATTAGGAAATAGGGCGAATCGATGAATAAAGCTTGAGTTTTATAGTTAAATTTAATTCTGAGCATGATTTGACAGATTTCATCTAAAAGAGTACCAGTTTTCGAATATATATAGAATGGTTATTGATTATGACAAATGCATTTCTATACTACGTAGAGCATAATCTCTGAGCGAGCTAACTTCTGTATGTATACATATTTCTATCGCAGAAGAGCTAAAGTAGAATCTCCAGCCATGGCCCCGCGAAAAGCATCCAAAGCCAGTGTTGAGGTTTCGGGACAAGGCTCGGACAACGTTGTTGATACTTCACCTCGAAGTGTCGACTCTGTCCCGAACTGGTCTTTCGTTTCCGATGATCTGCAGGCTGAATTGGTGGATTATTTCGATGATTCCAGTGACAATGAAAAAGATGATATAACCACCAAGTATAAGATCGTCATCCAATCCGGAATGCACAAAGTAGCAGCCAGGCCAAGACTACTGCCATATTATGATATGGTCCGATGGGCATTAGACCATGTGGACATACCAACCAGAACCATCATGAATGAGCAGAAGGTCACCATCGAGACTTTCAGGCCTGAACATCTGCAAGCCATGTATAAGTTTCCCACAACATCCGACTTCACATATTATGTCGAATTCTTAGACGAATTCAAATAGAAGGAATCTGTACAGTATGATAAAACCATGTCTAGCTTAATAAAATATTGGGTTTCGCACTCTACGAAGTTTAGGGCAGACAGTCATGGTGTATATTCAATAGCTTCTTTAGAACCGCAGTACAAGTATGTAGCCATGATGACATGTAGATTATACGGGAGAGAGGACACCTCACATTTCTTTCTTCCATGGGTACCTCTAATGTTTCGAGTCTCCGAAGGTTGTTCCTTCGACTGGGCAAAGATGTTGTCCGACATCCTGACCAGTCGGGTCACAGAGTATCGAGCGCAGAAAGAAAGTGGAAAAGTTGTTGCATTTTTCATGTTTGCATACATTATGGATGTCGTTTGTTTTTTAACACCATTTCCCTTAATGAGCTGGAGTTGGAATCCAGCAGAAGACGAGCCCATACACGTCTATCATTCAAAATTATGGGAAAACAAAGCAGCAAATTTCGTATACGAAATCTTCAACTAGGTGACGGTGCCTCTGCATGTCACTATTTTCGGTCACCCGCCACCCAGGATCTCAGACAGTATAGTGACAAATCTGAGCAGCATAGCTGACTGGTATGTAGAAGCCAAATTTTTATATCTTAGAGTTTTCGGGGCTTCTATTCCCCCGCATGCATTGCCATTGTTCATTCCCGACAAGTTGGCTTGTCGTGAGGTTGCTAGGTAAACAATAATCGATGGTATAAGCAAGGAGCTTAAGGGATACTCAAAGAAGGTATGGCCACCTTTTCCTATTCATTTAAATTCTTATTCTTTATTAGATTTCGGGCATGCCAAAGCTGAGGCAGCAGCCCTGGAAGACCTAAATTTGGTCCTCGTTGAATACAAGAAGCACGATCCGCAAAGGGTCGTGAGCTATCATTTGGCCAATTGCGAGCTCAAGAGATTTGAGCATGAGAATTCACCCTCAGATGACATCTTCCGAGGCGCAAGGTCCTATCCTGAGATTCTAGCTCGGATATAAACCTTGGCACCTGAGGAAAGAGTTGATGTTCTGAAGTTCCAGGAACATCGACGCAGTTGTCTTCCCGTAGTGTTGCGGGGTGAGAGTCCGAGTACAGCGGAGGCGAAACAAAGAGATGTCGAAGGCTCTAAGGATGCAACTCCCGATCAAGAAAAACACCAGAACAAGGGAGAGAAAACTAAGAGTCTGAAAGCTGAGATAAAGACTCCCGACCCGCTGAAGAAGCAGAGTTCGGTTACTACTCTAGGAAAATCAGTGAAGCAGATCAGAGAACCTATCACATCAGTTACTCCCTTGCAGTCGACTTAGGGAAATATTGATGCAGGATGGATCTTCAATGAAGATTTGAGGCCTATAAGGGTAGAAGAACTCCCTCCAAATGAGTTTTTCTTCGATAAGAAAAGAAAGGCAGTGGTAAAGAGGGAATTCTATCAGGAAGGAGAGTCAACGGCCAAGAAATACAAAGTTATAACTGATGGAAAAGACAAGAGGAATGAACAATTCGCGACTGAAATAGTAGGGACATTAGGAGCATACGCCACGGCGAATCAATTTTCAGTCGGGGTATTAAAAAACCAGCTGAAATGAAAGAATTGCCTCATCAAGACCCTGGAAGCTAGACTAGCCACAACAACGGAGACTACCAAAGACCAGGCGAGTGTGGGTATAGAGCAAGTAAGGTTGGCCGATAAAAACGAGATAGAGCTGCTCAAAACTAATCTCGAAAAAGCACAACTGGTGGTTCGGGATGGTCAGATGCAAGCAAGCCAGCAAAAAGATTTGATCCAACAATTGCAGGCTAGGGTGGAAATCACCGAAAGCAAAGTGATAGATATCGGGATGTTTCAGTCCCAGGTGATGGAGATTTGGGGTAGAGTCTTTGCAGCCCAACGAAATTTACTCGGCAAGGTAGAGGAGATTTGGGACAACTGCTTGCTGGTTAATCAAGTTTTGGAGAATTTAAGTGCTAGAGAAAGGGAAGCTAGAGCAACACGGGTGGCTTTCCAAGAGGCTATGATAGCCACAAACAACAGGGATTCAGGAAGCACTCCCAGGTTCACCATTTTAGAGCAGACCAGAGGAAACATTCTATTAAAAGAATGGGAGAATAGCATCGCGGAAGGCAAGTTGCAAGCCAAAAGGGTAACAAATTCCTTAGAAGAGGTCTTTAGTTCTATAGATGGAAATCTGCTAGGTGTTGATATCGGAGGTAATGTCGAGGGATTGATTCATATGAATATGGCAAAAATCTCGCTTGATTTAAAGGCAAAAGAGGAAAGAGATTCGGTCGAGATCTCCCAAGTGACTATGGTGAACATAGTCCAAATAGACAAATGTATGATTAAACCAAGCACGCAATTATGCGCTATCGACATCATAGACAGACAGATGGAAGACAGGCTGCCGCAATTAGCCCTAGATTGTTACTCTTTTGAGGCCAACTGTCAAGCAGAACCGTCAAGGCTGATATCTCGACTGGTTGAAAGATGTGTCACCTGTACCGAACATGCGCGAGGACAAACTTCTGGTACCAAGTGAAGACAGAGAAGAAGAAATCTAGCGATTTCTCTACTCCCTATCATAACCGAAATTTTTGTAACGATTGAGATTCCGTCTCATTGTAAAACTGTATAAATATACCATAGAAAGAAAGAAAAAAGGGGCTGGATCCTTTTGTGTCAATTGTAACAGGGTTTTTACATTTGAGAGTTAATACAAAGCAAATCTGAATATTCTCAATTCTGTCACGACTGTGTTATGAGTTTGTTTTCTTGTATCTCATATTTCGTTTCATTTCATATTCCTAACTGATGAATGCTTCGTTAT
>SNQJ01S0010503.1:165120-182885 GCA_010110895.2 Picea sitchensis
TGTCCTTTCATTGTCAGTTCTTCTCACCTTCTTGTTCCCTCTACCATTACTAAAGAAAACTATTCAACTATAGATTTTGAATCTCAAATAGAGGAATTTGTCATAAACTTCAATTCTTCCCTACATAATGTGGTTTTGATTAATGAACAAGCTCTGTCATGCTCCCCTTTCTCATGCCTACTCTTAAAATAATTCCAAATATATGATACCTTGTATATTTTTTGTAACAAACACAACCATTGAAATACACCAACATTTTTGAACTAGCCCTCACGACCATTGAAATGAAATGACTTTTTTGAATTATCCCTCACAACCATTTGACCAAATCCAATATCAATTGATGTACATATATTATTCTCCTCTAGGTGACCATAGAATAGTGGAAAGCAATGTTGTACATAAGAAACATTATAGTGCCTATTGTCACTTGTATGGAAGTGGCACTCTTTCAGTATAACTCTTTCGTCTTTGCTATTACCTATCCCATGTTTGTACATAATATGGACTATTAGACTCATTTTCTCTAAATGATAATATTGACTTTGAATCTCATTTTATAGTTGAAAGGTGTAGTTGTCAACAAAATCCAGCACTAATAATATAATACCAACATGAAAGTTATATTTTCATATTCTAACGTGCTTATCTTGCCATCAAGCCACATGGAAATATTGACATATTGCTAATTCTTTAAAAAAAAAATATTTGATGAAATGATAAATTCATACTACTAGTACAACATCTCAATTCTTTTCTTAATCTGAAATTTCAATATTGTGGTCATTGTGTGACAATTATTTAAAAATAAATAAATAATAAGTTGCAAGTGGATAAACTCCATCAACAGAGCTAGTTGCTCGAACAACCCTTCTAACCCTGAAAAATATCAAAATCTAGAATTATGTGAGGCACAATGTCCATCATGCTAGACTCATATCCAACCAATATTCTTGCAAAATTTGTTATTTTCCACTGGTAAATTGCAAGAATATTATAACCCCAATCCAACCTTAAGACCAACCACAATATTTCTACAACTTGCAAGAATATTATAACCCCAATATATGCTTTTAAGTCAACACCAACCATTTTATCTATACAAACGTGATAACTGATACTTTGATGAAAGAGATGGAGCACCAACAACACTATATAAATTTTATTTTATGTACACATATACAAATAGATGGTGGGCATACTTTAATTTTAGTTTGCTCAGAGAAATATATCTTTTCATCTTCTAAAGTGCTTACCCCTATTTAATTTTAGACATATTGTTAAGTCTTTTAAAAAAAAACTTTGATGAAATGATAAATTCATACTGCTGGTACAACATCTCAATTCTTTTCTTAATCTCAAATTTCAATATTGTGGTCATTGTGTGACAATTATTTAAAAATAAATAAATAATAAATTGCAAGTGGATAAACTCCATCAACAAAGCTAGTTGCTCCAACACCCCTTCTAACCATGAAAAATCTCAAAATCTAGAATTACACAAGGCACAATGTCCATCATGCTAGACTCAAATCCAACCAATATTCTTGCAAAATCTGTTATTTTCCACTGGTAAATAAATGACCATGAAATAAAATACTATGTGTACAACTTGCAAGAATATTATAACCCCAATCCATGCTTTCAAGGCAACCAACACAAACCATTTTATCTATAAAAACATGATCACAATCCATACTTTGATGGAAGAGATGGGCAACAACAACACTATATAAATTTATTTTATGTAAACATATATAAATAGACGGTGGGCATACTTTAATTTTAATTTTCTCATTGCATTGTAAACTGATAAAACAAGTGTGATAGTTGCATAACATATAGTCCCTGCCATGTTGAATAATTGTAGTTTCTACGGGAGCATTCACTATTATTACTTCAGACATTTGTCTCGATAGTAGGTGTTAGTCCCTAAATTTGTCCCTTACTGCTAAGGGAAAGCTAAGGCACCTCAGTTACTGCAATGGTTTATGTTTGTAGGTATTTTTGGGTTTATAGGTTGTTTTATGGGTCAAGAAGTGGATGAATTAGGAAACATAAAAATTTTGTTACAAAGTCAGGTTTCCACCACATTCACTTAGTCAATGAAAATCACTCTGATCAGCTCCATAAGGATATTTAAAAAGAATAAAAATAAACTACAAGCTTACAATATGTTTACTTACATAGAAGACTCTTGATCTCAAATATCATTTAGAAACAAGAAATAAATACTTAAATACAAATCCTGTAACAATTGAGCAAACAACAAAATCTTTACAGGTATTCAACATGAACATAATAAATCAAATGCTTCTCAAAAGATTCCAATGCATTCAAGTAAGAGTGAATAAATTTAACACAAGAATGATACAATCTAACCATCATAATTCTTTTTCCATTGAGTGTAAAGTGTAGTAGATTCTAGGTATACAATTCAGGTCAATATGTGCTTTACACCACCAAACTTGAACCCCTACCTCTTAATCTGAACTTGCTTTTATAAAAAAATAAGAGGTTCCACTTTTGGATCTAGATCCCAAAACATAGTGGCCCATTAATTATATCCCTTGACTATAGACATTACATTCGAATTACCTCACATGAGGTCAAAACAAAAAGATGTTTTTTAAGAGGAAAATCCTCATAGTAAGATCAAATCCATGAAAATGATCTTTTGAAAACTAATAAGTTGATTCTTAGCATTTGTTTGTGTAAAGAAATTCAAAAAGGAACTAATCTCTAATTCCCAGCTGGATTTATCCATGTGGTCAAATCTTCCTGCAAAATCTTCAACTTCCCTGCATTCACTCCTCATCCTGCAAAATAAAGTTTTGCAAAAATATTGTTTTGTTGCATCCTTAGGGATTTTCTTTAAGAATTCATAGACTTTCCTTTGCTTTCTATTTCATCTTCTGGAATTTAGTTTCTAATATGGAATTCTGTATCACAAGCTTTTGATTTTGTTGCCTTAGTTCTGCAATAAAGGTCTCATAATCTTCAGGTGTCAGCACATCTTTACTCCCAATCACAGGTTCTTCTTGATTTTATTGTAGTGCAAGTTCTTCTTGATTTTCTTGTAGTGTAGGTATGTTTAAGTCAATATATAAATTGGGATTTCTAAGTTTCCTTTCCTTCTTATACACCTTTACATATTTCTCCTCTACAATGTCTTCTGTTGCAGACTCAAGTAGACTTGGTGCTCCTTTTTCCATTTAAAACTCTGTCATCTCTGGCATATCCATGAGTGTATGGATTTCCAGCCTTTGTTACTTGGTGATTTCAAGGGTCTCATCATCTGAGTGAGAAGATTCGATTTTTGGCACTGGTTGTTTCTTTTTCCCTTTTTTGGTATTCTTATGAATTTTCTCTGTAATATCATCATCTAAAATTATCAGATTATCTTTCTTCAAATAGAGCCTTTGAATTAAGTCTCAACTTGTTTGTAGCTCTTGTTTTAGGCCAGTTGGGATAGTTTACAGGTTTTTTTTCCTTACTCCTTCTACTGTGTCTCACTTGTGGGGAATTGTTAACAGGTACATCATGGATCTCTTTTTCTGGTTCAATTTTCACTTCTTGTAATTGCTCTTTCTTTTTCCTAGCGATTCTTCTTATATAAACCCTGTTATAACCCATAAAATCATTTTTTCAAACAGAGGATTCGAGCCTTTGTTTGACTTCTTCCTCCTAGTGTAGCATCAATTTTCTCTTGCTGGATCTAGTTTTTCTAGCTACAAGAGAAATTTCTTGCAATTTTACAGTGCTCTTCGAGGTATCATGCTTCTTTGTTGAAACCCTAGGTTTCTGGTGAGAGGTTTTTTTTTTTGTAATTTTGAACCTTGTTCATCGAACCCTAAGAAGGTCAACAACTATCTCCAGGACACTTGAACTTCACTCAATGCATAAAGAACAAAAATTTTAATCAATCCTTGATGAAATAAACTTTTATCAGAAATTATTGGATTACTCTGTACTCTCTTTGCCATTTTTTTCATGCTCTTGAACATATAAAAGGGCAAGTTAATTTGTGCATCTCTATTTAAATGCATTAAAAATATCATATAGTAACAATAAACATAAGAATACCTACCCTCACAGGTTATGTACCTCTTTACTATTGATAAAACGCTCTGCCATTCTTTCTTTAACCACTTTTTAGGGATCCCTTGGCTCCAATATGGATCATGATGCTCTGATACCAAAAATTGATTGCACAAGTTTGCAGATAATTTATTTTTCTTCCACCATATTTAACCATGTACAAGAAGGTGGCATGCTTCTCCCATTGAATGCTCTGTAACGTGAATTAATACATTTCTCACTTGAGTTTGAAACCCATCAAAGGTTTTTGCAAATAACATCTAAATTTCCCCATAATGCCCTTGGAAAGTGCAGTAGAACTCGAACCATCCTCCATCAATGAATTTATGCATAATCTCGGGGTAGGCTTCTAACAATTTGACCCCTACTAGTTCCAAATGGATAACCTGATCACCGTTCTTGGCCACCATCATGATGACTGTGATCTCTGTCAACTTGTCAATGCTAGGGTTTCAAATCAATCGGGTTTCTGGAGATTCCTACACAGGAAAACAACATAGAAGGTTTCCTTTGTTGAAAATAATGTTAGGCCACGATTTCATTATGGTAAAATTTAACTCATAACCCTAATTACTTGAGATCGTGGCCTGACAGATGAATCAGATCAATAGTTACATATGAGTCTTTATTACAACGTTCCCTGAGGGTTAATTAAATGGCACCAAAGTTGCATGATCTTCGGCATGACTTTGTAACAAATAACATGATCTTCAGAATCAAAACCCNGTGAATTAATACATTTCTCACTTGAGTTTGAAACCCATCAAAGGTTTTTGCAAATAACATCTAAATTTCCCCATAATGCCCTTGGAAAGTGCAGTAGAACTCGAACCATCCTCCATCAATGAATTTATGCATAATCTCGGGGTAGGCTTCTAACAATTTGACCCCTACTAGTTCCAAATGGATAACCTGATCACCGTTCTTGGCCACCATCATGATGACTGTGATCTCTGTCAACTTGTCAATGCTAGGGTTTCAAATCAATCGGGTTTCTGGAGATTCCTACACAGGAAAACAACATAGAAGGTTTCCTTTGTTGAAAATAATGTTAGGCCACGATTTCATTATGGTAAAATTTAACTCATAACCCTAATTACTTGAGATCGTGGCCTGACAGATGAATCAGATCAATAGTTACATATGAGTCTTTATTACAACGTTCCCTGAGGGTTAATTAAATGGCACCAAAGTTGCATGATCTTCGGCATGACTTTGTAACAAATAACATGATCTTCAGAATCAAAACCCGCTCAAAATAATGATTCCTTTGGGTTCTACAAGAATGAGAACATTATTGTAGCGACTTTGTACACTTTTTAAACTTTCAAAAAAGACATCGTTTACACTAAAATTTGACTAAAATTCTGACATGACATACCCAAATCATGCAAATATTCAACCCAAACTTACAAGAAGCAAATGAAAATAAACATAAGCAAAGAAATCACACCCTAGATGATCAACAAAAGGAAATGTATAAGAAACTTAAGAAAGATGGGATTATGATGGAACATGTTTTTGAAAAGAAGAAATGAACAAATTTTGATAGCATAGGCTAAACATTAAGGGTAAAAGGTTATAGTATATCTAGGGACTAACAATGGCTCCTTCTTGGAGTAATGTTTTGTGATAAAACATTAAGAACCATGCAGACCAATGTGTTCCTTTCCCACTTTATCAATTTTAATATCCACCCTTTTTATGTTCCCAACTACTTTGATCCTATTTTATTTCAGATCATTTATCCCACATACTGAAATATCAAAAGAAAGAACTAACTATATACTATTGTCTCCATTGGGATTGGAGTCTTTATTTGATCTACTTAAAAACACCAAAATAAAACAATATGTACAGGTGAATAAATTATGGATCTTCATGTAAAATAATGCTTCAGAAAAAATCCATTTACTGGACCCCCAAATATCTCACTATCATCCAAAATTTTGTAAGACAAAGGTGTTATTATTCAGAATTTTGGCTATTTTAAAAGGACCAAACCATAGATTGTCGAAATTACCATGTTTGAATTTTTATTCCCTCCTAGAATCCCATCTTAGAACAAGGTCTCCTGTTTCAAAATCATCTTTTTTAGTATTTTTATCAAATACTACCTTGACCTTGCTCTGATGAGCTTCAGATTTCTCATTTATCATTTTGCTTCTCTGCTGAACTTCAATGATTTGAAAAAATCCTTCTTTGAATGGCATTTGGTTCTTCCAACTCTTCTTGTAGGAATTTAAGTATAGGTAAACCAATTCGGGTTGGAAAGATGGCATCTATCTCGTAGACCAGTTGGAAAGGAGAAGTTCCAATTGACTTTTTAGTGTTGATCCTATCAGCCGATAAAGAAAACTTCAACATGGAATCCCATGATCTTTTGTTTTCTTCCAACAACTTCTTAATGATTCTAACAAGACTTTTGTTTGAGGATTCAGCTAATCCATTACCATGGGGGTAATAAGGGGTAGAATGGGCCAGCTTAATGCTATATTTTTTGCAAAATGAAACCATAGAAGAAAAATTGAACGCATGAGCATTGTCTGTAATCAATTTCCTAGGGCATACAAACCTTGAGAAAACATATCCTTCTAAAAATATCATGATGACATTATCTATTGCATTCCTTGTAGGGACAACCTCAATCCATTTTTTAAAATAATTAGTGGCTGTGAGTATCCATTTTTGTTGCTCAAAAGAAGGTGGATGAATTTCTCCAATGAAATCGAAGCCCCACTGTTGAAAAGGGTCATTTGCAATTATATGTTTCAAAGGAAGAGAAAGAAACTTTTGTTTCCTACAAACATCTAGCATTGTTCACATGCTCTAACCTGGGAAAACACATTAGAAAATATCATAGGCCAGTGATATCCTGTCCTCAATATTTTAAAAGATGTGGCTTTCCAATTGTGATGTCCTCCACAAACTCCTTTGTGTAAATCAATCGGAACCTTCTTTGCTTCTTCCTCATCAACACATCTCAATAAAAATCCATTAGTGTCTCTCCAAAATAGGACCTGATTAATTATGCAATATTTCACAGCTTTGAGTTTCAAGGATCTCACCTTAGACTTATCAAAATCAGGAGGAGGTTGAATATTTTGAAAAAAATAAACAATATCTTTATACCAGGATGAAGAAATATATTTGTCCATTACCTGTAAGCTCCTTCCTTCAGTTTGTGAAGTAGAACCATCTGATTGACTAAAAATATAATGCATCCCAAGATATTTACAATTTGATTCAGAAAGCATATTGGAAATACCTTGTCCTTTGATCAACTTTGTAGGTTTTATGACCAAATCATATTCCAAGAGTTTCGTTATCCATATTCCCCTTTTTCCTTCACTATTTGGTTGTACAAGTATCTCTTTCACAACACTTCTAGGGATATAAGAAATTATATTAGAATGAAAAACATAAACCCTAAAGGATTTCAGTGCCTTAACTAAGGCATAAACCTATTTTTCCATTATGTCATACTTCAGTTTTGCATCTCTAAGAGTCTTGCTGAAGAAATAAATAGGCTACTCATATCCTTCATCATTCCTCTGCAACAAATCAACAAAAATGGTATCTTCATATGCAAATGAAAAAACTAGAAATTCTTTAAAGTAATTTGGACTAATAAGGACATGAGCTTCAATTAGTGCTTGTTTTATCTTTTCAAAATAATATTTTTCTTCTAATGTCCACTTAATTTCTTCATCTTTTTTCCGCATATTGGTAATGAGCTTGATGATTTCAGAAAAATTGGTTATGAACCTCAAAAAATTTATTCTACCTATGAAGGATTGTATAGCCTTTTTGTTTCTTGGAATGCCAATCTTCTGAATGGCCTCCACCCTCACAATATCTATCTTGATTCCTCCTTCAGAAACAATATGGCATAAGAGCTTTCCTTCATGCATGGCAAAGTGAAATTTCTTTTGGTTTAAATATATACCATGCCTTCTTCACTTTTTAAATGTTTGTTTGAGGTGATGCAAGTGTTCATCATCATATTTCGAGAAAATAGTAATGTCATCTAGATAGATGACCATGAATTTGTATTTTTCTCCCACAAACGCAATGTCCATGGCCCTCTGAAAAGTGGCCCCTGCTTTCTTTAAACCAAATGACATCTTGTCATACATGAAAGTGTCCCAAGGACTAGTGAAAGCAGTCTTCTTCTTATCTTATTCAAAAATTGATATATGATTATATCTCGAGTATCCATCCATCATGGAAAAATTTTTAGAACCCACTACTTTCTGCAGAATATGATCCATCTTGGGTAATGGATAATTGTCCTTCAGTGAACACATGTTCATATTTCTAAAATCCACACAAAACCTTGTTTCACCATTATTTTTTATGATAGGTACAAGATTGGCCACCCACTTTAAGTATATGAGAGGTACTATGATCTTTGCCTAAAACGATTTTTTCACTTCTTTTTCAATAATGGGTAGCAACATATGGTTGAATTGTCTCATTTTCTATCTAAAAGGTTTAGAGCCTACTCTCAGATAAATTTTATGCTAAATAATTTATGTAATATTCGATATATAAATAGTATGCAAAACAAAAATAATTAGCTAGAAATGGCAGATAAGAAATGATATAACGAGAACAACACCACAATAACATCAAAATAATACTAAAATAACACCAGAAAGAGCACTTTGATTACTGAGAGAAATGTTCACTTGCTTATTCGAGGGGGAACCCTCCAGCAGAGCAAAGCTCTATTACAATAATATCCAAGACAAAACTTCT
Source organism: Picea sitchensis (assembly GCA_010110895.2). Classification (NCBI taxonomy): domain Eukaryota; kingdom Viridiplantae; phylum Streptophyta; class Pinopsida; order Pinales; family Pinaceae; genus Picea; species Picea sitchensis. The sequence continues at coordinate 173,986 of SNQJ01S0010503.1, forward strand.
CATACCCTCTACTCATATGTATACTAAATATGTCTATCAAAAGAAAAATCTAGAAGAAGATCCTTCTAGAAGCAGAAGCTTCTATTAGGTCTTATTACATTTGACTTATTCTTCCTTATTACTAGGCCTTATTAATATTGACCTTTATTACATGGAAATATATTATTCTACCTACGTGAGGGGTTAGGTCCCTAACATGTCCTCCCCCTTAAAAACAACCTTGTCCTCAAGGCCTGAGATGAGGAAATTGCTTTAGAATGGTAGTTGGTTCCCAAGTGTCATCTACTAGAGCTGTATCTTTCCACTAGACTAACACTTCCTTGATGGTTCGTTGATGCAGACGATGCTCACGTTGGTCCAAAACTGCTTGTGGTTGTATCCAAATGGAGCCTTCTTCGTCCAACTTGGGAAGGTTGGTTTGATTTTGGCACTTAGTTCCAATCACCTTCTTTAAGCAGGAAACATGAAAAACAGGATGGATCTTAGAATGACTAGGCAAGCTAACTGATAGGCCACCTGTGCCAGATGCTTGAGAATGGTATAAGGACCATAAAATTTGGGCACCATTTTCTCATAATGGTAAGCCTTGAGGGAATTTTGCTTGTAAGGTTGTAGTCAAAGAAACACCTGATCTCCTTCTGCAAATCGACGTTCAAAGCAACCTTGATCTGCTTGTTGCTTCATGTGATTATGAGCCATGACCAAATTCTCTTTGAGGGTACAGAGAATTACCTCTCGAACTGTAAGTTTTTGGTCAACCGCATGGACCTTCAAGACACCTAACAAGTATGAGATAACTAAAGGTGCCTTTGGATAGATACGGCTTCAAAAGGAGTCATGTAGGTAGTTGTATGGTAAGAAGTGGTGTACCACCATTCAGCTAGTGGTAACCATTGAGTCCACTGATTTTGCCTTTCCGATGCAAAACACCTCAAATATGTTTCCAAAAACTTGTTGACAACTTTATTTTGACCACCAGTCTGGGGATGATAAGTTGTATTGAGATGCAATTGGGTGCCTTGTATCTTGAATAGTTCTTGCCAAAAATTGTTGGTGAAAGTTGGGTCGCGATCAGAAATAATAAAATGAAGCATGCCATGAAACTTGAAGACCTGATCCATGAAAAGTTGAGCCACAGTGGAGGTTGTAAATGGGTGTTAAATAGCACAAAAATGAGCATACTTGGAAATACAATCAACTACCACCATGATGACTAATTTATTGCTTGATTTAGGTAAGGCTACAATAAAATCCATGAAGATATCCTACCAAATAACAGGTGGAATCAGAAGTGGTTGTAGTGTGCCAGGAGATTTGACTGTTTCAACCTTGTTGCATTGACAAACATCACATTCAACCACAAAATTTCAAGCGTCCTATTTCATACCATCCCAGCAAAGAACGTTTGACCCGGTCATAGGTTTTGGTAAACCCTGAGTTCCCAACGATCGGTGTAGCATGAAGCTCAAAAAGTACCGTGGATTTAAGTTTTGACTATTCACTTAAATACAAATGGCCTTTGTATCAAATCTCATCATTGAGCCAAGAGTACCCTGGGGAGACTGGAGAATTGGCCTGCAATTTTTGTATTAGATGCAAACTTTTGGGATCGTGTAGCCATTCCTGGTGAACAACTTGGATCCAATCTGGTACAATGAAGGAGAGAGAAAAAAGGGACCCTTCATCTTCATATTTTATGGAAAGTGCATCAGAAACCACATTATCTTTTCCTTTCTTGTAAACGATCTCATAATAATATACAAAGAGCTTAGTCACCCATTTTTGTAGCTCTAGGGAGGAAAGGTGTTGTTCTAGAAAATACTTGAGGATTTGATAATATGTCTTAATTTGGAAGCGTTGCCCTAATAGATAAGGGTGCCAAAGATCCACGACATGGAGAATAGCCAACATTTCCTTTTCATAGATTTATTTTCCCAAATGTCTCTCTAACAGGTGTTTGCTGGTAAAGGCCAAAGGCCGACCCTCTTGCATAAGGATTGCGCCAATTCCTTTCCCGGAAGCATCACATTCCAGGACAAAGTTCTTTGTGAAATCAGGAAGGGCTAGGACTGGAGTGGTGCACATGCCCATCTTCAAGGTTTGAAAATTATGAGCAGCTGTTGGAGTCCAAGTGTGATCCAAAAAGGATCCAGAGAAGGCTAAGAAAAACTCAGGCTTCACAGAGGCAACTTAGAATGCTCATAATGGCTTCAATAGGCAAAGAAATGGAAAATATTCAAAGTTCCCAAAACTTAGTGAAAATGGCATGATCGCGAAGAGTGCAACACAATATTTATAACGATGCAAACGACTCACCAAACGGAGTTACGGATCAAAAGTTATAAGTAGTCAAAGTTCAGGTCAAACTTGGTCAAAAGTCAAAAAGTCAAGGTGAAACGTGGCACCACTGCAAGGGTGAGAGGTGTCACGCTCGTACAGATGAGTTGGAATGAGATGACATGGCAAGGTAGACACGTGGATGAATTGAGCAATGACAAGTGTCAGTTTTGTGGATAAATTATATGGTGCCATGTGGCCCGGTCATGGGCTGCCACGTGGCACACCTCCAATGGTTGGCATGACCAAAAGTTTTATGAATCCACCAGAGTCAAAATCATGACCTCTATTATCCCAAAGGCCCCACACCTCCACGCTAACCAATGCACCATAATTTAGTGCTTGTCTGTAATATTCTAGAAATTTAATTTAAGTTTAATGTGTTATGTGGGCGCCAAAGGAAAGGGGCTAGGCCTTCGGCCCAACCCATGGTTATGCATTAGCCCCATACAACCACAAAATATGCCAAGTTAGGGGATTATTCCAACTGCCACTATATTTATCATAGCCACCAAACTAACCGCTACTAGAATCTTCGCCCGGATCTCTGCCAATTTGGTAGCATTCCGCCAAATTTCTGCTAGATCTAATTGTTCCGTCAATTAAATCCGCCTCCCAAAGTTAGCAGCACACCAACTATTATAAAAACTTGCAAAAATAAATGGAGGTCCTTAGGATTTGACCCCGGAACCTCCGCAACAACCTATGACTTAAAATAGCCTCTGCCTACCAACGCGCCAAGTGCTTCATTTATTCCCAACTGCCACAATATTTGTATAAGAAGGGGCCTCCGGTCAATGTTTCGGAGGACATAGCACATGAGGCAGACCAAGCGCGTCTATATGGTATGGTATTGGGCACAATTTTTTAGAATTGGCATGGATTTAGAGATCTGTCTAGTCATTTATTGCAGGAGCAGTGGCACGCAAACTGAGGCAGGGGTGCCTCTTGGGCCAAAAAGTGTCTGACTCAGATCAAGGCGTGGAGACAGTCATTTTTAGGTAAAACGATGCCACGAATGCAACAGTGGTGTTAGTTTTCTGATATGAGAAAATATTATGTGACTTAACTCCATAATGAGGTATACTTATGTATTTTTCTCAATTATTTTGTGGAGTTAATAAAAAGACCTACCCATTTGAGAGCAAGACCCATAGACGTAGTCCACCAAGGAAAAACTCCATTATCAATTTCTTTGTGTTCATATTGAATGAATATGTATTTTTACTTTTGAGTGTTTCCTTTTTTATGGTGTACTTTAGTTTATTCTCATTTAATACAGTTCTTTAATAAGTCACTTGACGAAAAAATCCCGGATCAAAGTGAAATAATCATTTTTTAAGGAGAGCAGCGAGACGTGTCACAATATTTCCATAATTCTAAACAAACTTGTGATAATAACTTGTTAAACCCATAAATCCATGCAAGCTTTTGAGAGTTTTTGGGTGAGGCCAATCTTGCATAGCTTCAATCGTTTTAGGATCCACCCTGACACCAGCCTTGCCAACAAGATGACCCAAGTACTCGACATCCAAGGCACAAAATTCACATTTAGATTGTTTGAGGAAAATTTGGTGCTGATAGAGTAGATGGAGAACTCTATCCACATGAGCAAGATGTGTTGTCCAGGTTTTACTATAGATGAGGATATCATCAAAGAGAACTAAGACAAAATGACATAGAAAAGGATGAAAGACATGATTCATGAGGCTTTGGGAAGTGGAGGGAGCATTACACAAGACAAAGGGCATGACCAAAATCTCATAGTCACCCTCATGAGTTCTAAATGCAGTCTTAGGAATGTATGCCTCATTCATACAGATCTGTTAGTAGCCAGAATGAAGATCAAGTTTAGTAAAGAATTGGGCGCCACTAAATTCATCCAAGAGGTCATCAATGAAAGGAATGGGAAATTTGTCTTTAATGGTGAGTTTGTTGAGGGCATGGAAATCAAGGCACATGAGCCAAGAACATTATTTCTTAAGGACCATGACCAGAGGAGAAGAATAGGGGATCGTACTAGGGTGGATAACACCTGCGTTGAGCAATTCTTGAACAATTTTCTCAATTTCATTTTTTTTGGAAAAGTGATGATGATAGGGATGGATATTGGGAGGAAGGATTCCTAGGACAAGGGGAATGGAATGATCATTAACACCACGAGGAGGGAGCCCCAGGGGAGTGGAAAAAACCACTTGATGTTTAGAGAGGATAGATTGGAGGTCCTGCATCACAGAGGGTGTCTCAATGGAGTGTATGGCGTGGAGTTGGGCAATAATGCTAGAATGACCTTTTTTGAGCAACTTTTCCATGCGATGGGAACTGATGATCTCTGGGGAACCAGTGATGATTCCTTGGAACTTATATTGTTGTCCCTCTTGGTCAAATTTCATGGTTAATTCCTTAAAATCCATGAGAATGGGACCTAAGGTCCTTAGCCATTATGCACCCAACACGATGTCCCAACCACCTATGTCTATAGCAAACATATGATATTTCATGTGGTACTCACCAATTTGGAGACACACATTTTCACAATGCCCTCCACATTTCATGGACCTGCCATTGGCAATCATGATTTGAAAATTATTGATGACATGGATATAGAAATTAGTTTCTTGGGAAATGCGGCGATGAATAAAATTATGGGTGCTTTCATTATCAACAAGAATGATGACCTTCTTATGCTAAATGTAACCAATTAGCTTGAGGGTTTGAGGAGCATAGAAGCTAGTGAGAGCATTTAGGGAAATGACCGGTTCTACTTCGAGAGGGTCTAAGGGAGGGATCATATCAGTGGGTTCAGGTGACACGGACACAAGGGGAGCCTCAACATCGTCTTTCGAAACATCCTTTGAGATGAACATAAAAATATTTTGTTCCATGCACTTGTGCCTAGGAAAATATTTGTCATCACAATTATAACAAAGGCCTTTGAGTTGGCGTAAAGCCATTTTGGACCTGGTCAATTTATGGATCTTTAGTGGAGTAAAAGGAGGAGTGGGAGTGATTGGTTTAATGTAAGGAATAAAGGAGGGTTTTCAGTTTTAAGAAGAGACAACATGTTGTTCTTCCTTAGCTCTTTTTAGTAGCATCCACCCAACTCTGAGGCCGAGCCATGAGGACATGGGAACTAATCTCGTCCTCTTGAGGCCACTGATAAAACATTCTCATAAAAAATCATCATACATGCCCTCTATACGAAAATCCAATCACTCAAAAGTGGCTATAAAGTCTTCCACTGTGCCAGATTGTTTCAACTTTTTCAAATGGCCTAAATGGTTGGTGTCAGTTTCAAAGTGTTCATAAAGATCTGCCACAAAGTGTGTCCAAGCCACATACTCTTGGCAGACATGTTTTCTCCATTTCCACCATTTCCAATGTTCTTGATCTAGATGGATAACACCATACTGCAGTTTGGCCAACTCATCCATAATTCCATACAAAGAGAAATAATTTTCCATTTGAGTTACCTAGCCAATGGGATCCGAGCCATCAAATTTGGTCACATCTACATGTGGAAGACGTAGGTCACGTTGAAAGTGATGGGGCTAAAAATGATGGGAATGAGAGGAAGTTTCACCTTCGGTTTGCAAGGGTGGGTCAGATGAGGGAATATATGTAGGGATATGCAGCTTGGCGCAGATCATCATAGTGAAGGATTCAAGATGGGTAGCAAGGTCTTGTTTGAGGTCCTCTACTTTGGCGTTGATGGAGGAATGCGTGTTTTTATTGACGGTGGAAATATTGGCACTGATTTGTCTCACTTCGTGTTGGGTTTATGTGAAATTAGAGTGCAAGGTATTGAAGTTGGCTTCCAAGTCTTGGCTACGGGTGTGGGTCATGATGAAGAGGGAACACAAAAATGGGGGTGGGTGGGACCACATATAAAATGGGTTATGGGTGAAGTGTATCACAACAATCAGGGCAACAAGTTGAATCCAATGGGGTAAATCCCAAATAAGGGTGTTGGAAGGCGGTCGGGTCCACAAGAAAAAAAAATTGTTGAAAAATGATAGGCATGACTGCGTTAAGGGTGAAGAGAGAAATCCAATGAGATAGGTCTCAAATAATGGTGCCAACAAGATCCATACTTTTTTTTTCTTACTCCTGCGAAGTTATACTCCGATCTGAAGAATACTTTAGTGATGAAATTCCCAAATTCTTAACAAGAAGAAATGTGTAGTAATTTCACAACCCAAATGTAGGAGAGACAGTTGCGCGACAATAGATCTTGTCTATTCTATTTTTGTTTCCGTCCCAAGGGTTAGGGTATTCAAGTTTTCTACAGACAAGGTTTTTCCCTGTGCTATAGCTCTCTGATATACGTGTGGGGTCCAACAATAGTACTTGGCCCAATATCTTAGGGCACCAACTAAGTGTTGATACTAAGAGGGGGGTGAATCAGTATCAAGTATAATTTAAAAACCTTTTCAACTTATACTTAAGCCATTCAATTATATCCAATGATAAATGAACAATAGTATAAGAGTTACACCAATACACCACAATACACCATGCACAATATATGAGAAATAATCAATAGTTATTGTTCAAGGGAAATAATGACTTCCAAAGGTAACTACAACTTCCAAATATAAAGCGAGGGATAAAAATCCAAGAGGAAGATACAATCCTCTAATATCAAGAGAGTTTTGACCTTTCCATCCTTTCCCCTTCCTTCCACCCAAGAATATATGAGAGATAATAAAACTTTACATTAAATCATCACCATCAACCAACCATCACATAGAGCCTGATAATGCTTCCTGAGACTTCTTCAATTTCTTCAATTCTTGGAATAATTTGATCTTGTAGATAATATTACTCAATGTATTATCTGAAACTTCTCCAAGTTTCACCCCTTGAATCCTCCCCAAAAAGAAGTTATAGAGAGAATGGTAGACCTTGTTCAATTCCGGTTTATTCAGGAGAGTGAACTTGTACAGAATGCCCCGTGCTCAATATTTAACATCAGATTCTGAAACTCACACAAAAAAAACTAAAGTCCGTACTATATCCAATGAAATTTGTCCCACTTCATTTAGATTCTCTATGAATAAGTTATGATTGTTTTACCTGGAACACCTTTTTATTGACTAGCTTCAGGACTGGTCAAAAACCCTATCCTCCACAGAGTGTATCTCCATAATTATAGCGAATCAAGAGTTGAAACGTTTACCAAAGGTACCTTGAAATGTCTTCTCAATACCATATCAATTTCATCATATGAATCATTCTATAAAAAAACGTTATAGCGAAAATGGTAAGATGGCCTATAAATAACATACCTTAGAACACATCACCAAAAGACTTCATCCTCCCTTGAAATCCGGTATTCTTTACTTCTGATTTCCTCTGAAATTCGACTTGTGTATCAAATGAATGTATAATGATATGTATGTATACCATTTATGTCACTTCCTTTTAACATTAGGGACGACCTTATTTTGTAATTCGTTTCTTTAATTATCTTCAGGGCCTACATATACTTCCTTCTTCAATTCACTTTGTCTTATTCAAAAATTCATTTCTCCTCAACCATGAGGATCCACATGACGTTCCACCTACCACTGGAAAAAAAATGATGTATATTATCCATCCATGGGTTTTTTTTCTGCATGTACATTTTCCTTCATGTCCAAATACCTTCATCAATATTGCGGTCCAAAACCAATGAGTAGGGTTGTCATCAATTACAACAACCAATATTCCAACAATCTCCCCCTTTGTCATTGATGGAAAAACTCATGCTCCCCCTATCATCATGATCCAAATTTCTCTCTCCCTTTAACATCAATGGAAAAGGGTAGGGATTCTCCCCCTAAGTTTAATGGAAAAAGGTAACTCTCTTCTTTAGGGTTGCTCCCCCTGAACATGTGGCACTCAATAATACTTCATCCTTATTTTTGGTCTTTGGGACTTTTTCTTCGTTGGAATCCTTTTGTGTGGATTTTTTATTCTCTCTCTTCTTCATGTCTATGATGTATGTGTTGTTCGATATTCTTGTTGCAGTTGCAACCAATCTTCCTGAGTTATTTCCTCTGATTTTACATTTTTGGGAGTCAAACGTAAGAGTGTATCCTTGATCACACATTTTACTAACACTGAGTAGATTATGCTTCAAGTCTTCAACCAATAGGACATTCTTTGATTTTACATTTTTTCTTCCAAGATCTACTACACCTTATCCAAGTATTTTAGCGGATGAGTCATCTCCAAATGCAACATTGTCACCCTTTCTCTTCAAGTTGGTGAATTTGTCTTGATCCCCGGTCATGTGTGAAGAACATCCACTATCTATGTACCATTCATCTTCTTATTTACATTCTTCAACGGTTAATTCTATTCGGCAATATTCATTGTTTGGAATCTATTTCCTTCTCCATACTATGGTTGGCATAGGGACATCTTCATTCATATATCTTCAATCTCGTGCATTGTGACCAAGATAATTACATTTGTAGCATACAATATTTTTTTCCATCAATGGGGAAAATGAATTATAACTTCTGTTGAAAAATCCACGATTATTTCCATATCTTCTATTTACACCATTCATG
>SNQJ01S0010503.1:184507-223302 GCA_010110895.2 Picea sitchensis
TGAGAAACAATCAATAGTTATTGTTCAAGGGAAGTAATGACTTCCAAAGGTAGCTACAGCTTCCAAATATAAAGGGAGGGATAAACCTCCAAGAGGAAGATACAATCCTCCAATATCAAGAGAGGGTTTACCTCTCCATCCTTTCCCCTTCCTTCTACCCAATAATATATGAGAGATAATAAAACTTTACATTAAATCATCACCATCAACCAACCATCACATAGAGCCTGATAATGCTTCCTAAGACTTCTTCAATTTTTGCAATTCTTCAATTCTTGGAATACTCTAATCCTATAGATAATATTACTCAATGTATTCTCTAAAACTTCTCCAAGTTTCACTCCTTGAATCCTCCCCAAAAAGAAGTTATAGAGAGAATGGTAGAACTTGTTCAATTCTGGTTTATTCAAGAGAGAGAACTTGTATAGAGTTCCCCGCACTCAATATTTAACATCCGATTCTGAAACTCTCACACAAGAAACTATAGTCCATAATATTTCCAATGAAATTGGTCCCACTTCATTTGGATTCTCTATGAATACGTTATGATTGTTTTACCCGGAACACCTGTTTATTGACTAGCTTCAGGACTAGTAAAAAACCCTATCATCCACACAATGTATCTCCTTAATTATAGTGAATCAAGAGCTAAAACTTTTACCACATGTACCTTGATATGTATTCTCAATACCATAGTAATTTCACCATATGAATTGTTCTAAAAAAAACATTATAGAGAAAATGGTAAGATGACCTGTAAATAACATACCTTAGAACACATCACCAAAAGACTTCATCCTCCCTTTAAATCCGGCCTTATTTACTTCTGATTTCCTATGAAATTAGACTTGTGTATCAAATGAATGTATAATTATATGTATTTATACCATTTATGTCACTTCTTTTTAACATTAGGGCCGACCTGACACTTTCTTATTTTATAATTATTTTCTTTAATTATCTTCAGGGCCTACATGTACTTCCTTCTTCAATTCACTTTGTCATCTTCAAAAATTCATTTATGCTCAACCATGAGGATCTATGTGATGTGCCACCTACCATTGGAAACAACAGGATGTATACTATCCATCCATGGGTTTTGTTTCTGCAGGTACATTGTCCTTCATGTCCAAATACCTTCATCAATATTGTTTTCCAAAACCAATGACTAGGGTTGACATCAATGACAAAAACCAATATTCCAACACTAAGGAAGCTAGACCATTCCCTTAGCCATACTACTCGACTACCCATGTACTAGAGAGTATCTTCCCAAGTGTTGTTCTTGATGGAACTATCTTAGTCAGGCAGCTGATCATTTTATCTATGGAGGGCTTAAGCTGATGAGAAGCGAAAGCGAAAGCGAAGATCCTTCTATTTATACTAAATATGTCTATCAAAAGAACAATCTAGAGGAAGATCCTTCTAGAAGCGAAAGCTTCTATTAGGTCTTCTTACATTTGACTTATTCTTCCTTATTGCTAGGCCTTATTAATATTGACCTTCATTACATGGAAATATATTATTCTACCTATGTGAGGGGTTAGTTCCCTAACAATTTTCATGTCAAAAATCTTAAGGTCTTCATATGACCAAGCAAAAATATCAACAAATTCCTTCATTAGATTTACATACCTGCTCTTTTTCTCTTGTGACAACGCTTTGGAGAGTTTTATAATCTTTGGATTTGTATTAGTCCCAATATTACAGCCAACAACATCCTTTCCTTGGCTTTGAATTGAAGATTTCTTGGAGACATCATTTTTGTCAAAGAGTCTTCAAGTGGTACCAGACCCTTTTGAATGTGGTTTGTCTTCGATTCTACAATCTTATGTCCTACAATTTTATCTTGAAGAGGGACATCAGTTTAAATTTTTGCATCATCATCCTCATTTTCTTGATCAATAGAGATTGCATAAAATTCATCATCAGTTTATAAAAACCTTTTCAATTCATGGTCATAATTGAAAACCTGCAAATATTTGAAGTTATATGGGATGGAAAGTCTATGCCTTACTTCAATTTCATATCTCAGATTCGAATATAGGAGTCTTGAAACTACTAGCTACCAAGGATAAAGAATCTGCTTGTTGGTTTAGACTTCTCTGGAAAAATTTATATCAAAAGATAAAAACATGTTTTCAACAAGGTCCCATACCTCATTTTGGTATTGCTTCGACCTTTGGTGCTTTGTCTAATACATTTTCTTGATTTGATGAATTCTTAATCTCCAAAAACAATGTAATGAGTTGTTCAAACAGACCCTTAAAACATAAATTTAAACACTAAATACTATAATGATTTCCATTCTACACTCTATTCAGCATAATAACAATAACTCACTGTTCAGCATAATTTAGAAATTAACAACATGATAATGAATATTAATAGAAATTAACAGCATGATAATGAATATCAAATTCAACATAAGTAATTAAGAAAAATAACATCATAACCATAATGATCAAGGCATAATATTGATGATGAATACCTCAAAGTGATGTTATTTATCCAACTATGTCTATCCAAGCTAAAGCTGAAACTCTACCCAAAACTGACTAACCTCCCAGCCAGCTAGGAACAGAGCCTCTCCAGCTCCCTAGCTCCAGGATTCTGTAAGGATTCCTAGCCCCCGAGCCCAAAACTCCAAGCAACAGGTGCCCCCTGTCTCAGTCCACCAATCTCCAACTAGTTCCTCAAGCAAAAACCAGGAGTATAATCCTCCAACAAACTAGTCCAGCCCCCAAATCGGCAATACAGTCCTCTCCCCTGAAAATGATGCTCTCCCCCAAAACAAAAGTCCCTTATCCCCGTGTTTTTCCCTTCCCTTATCCTCTCATTCGTCGTCTTCTCCCTTTCATTAAGACTCACCCACCTTGTCCCTCCATTCAATGCCAACCACCTTATCCCCTTTCTCTTTAATGGTTCCCTCATCCGTTACATTAAGTCTCCATTTAATAAATTAATAATTTATTAAACTCAATTTCATTAACCAAATATTTAATCATGAACTTAATTAATTGATTAATTAACTAATATACTTCAAACAAATATTAAATTAGGAGAATGAATTAATATATATTAAACAATTATTTAAATCATGACAATTGATTAATTACTTAGGGTTGTTACAAACAACTATTTTATCAATTCCCATACTTTTTACATCTCTTAATCCAAAAAATTAAGCCTCATATTCTGCAATATTGTTGGTGGTGTAGAATTCTAATTTATATGATAGAGGTATGACTTCTTTTGCAGGAGGAATGAATACAACCCCAACACCAGATCCTTCTTTTGAACAAGAACCATCAAAGAACATCTTCCAAACCGCATGTTTCACACCTTTTACCTGATTATCCATGGATTTGATTTCTACATGTTCAAAAGAATCATCACGGATATGAAATATGGATGATCTAATTTCATCTTCAACTACATAAATGGGGTGATTTCCTGGATTTTCATGATCAGTTACAAGATAGGCTAGTATAACTTCCCTGTACAACCTTTAGTGTTCTCCTCCAAATATAGGTGTAGTAGCATATGTTAGGTCCATATGTAAGGATCCTCCTACCTTCTTAGCCGAAAATATGGATAGCAGCATGCCAAATTTAGGTGGTATATCAGCCACTACCGCATCCAGAACAACACTCTTCATAGGCAATTGGGACAATGAAACAACCAGATCTTTGATAACTCCTAGACATTTGAATTTTTTAGAATCAAAAGAATAGAGGTCTTGGTAGGGTTTTGTAATGTCAAGACCTAATTCATCCATGACTACCTTAGGCATACCATTGTTTGAGGCTCCATAGTCTATAAGGCAGTTGTGCAGAATTTTCTCATGAATATTCAGGGATATGTAAAATGGAGGTGAAGCATCGGATATATCTTCAATATGTGGTCCCAGAGTGATGAAATGATTTTCATCTTCCAAGTTTATTGTGTCTGAAGAAATGATATGAGGAGGAGGTTGTAAAACTTTCAAGATTGATTTTTTAAAAGATTCATTCTTCATCAGTTTCACCAAAGGTACATGAATTTCTATCTTATTAATTTCATGTTCCAAATTAAAAGGAAATAGTTGTTTTTTTGTTTTCATTACCTCTGGGGAAGCAAACTTGATGGGTTGTTGATGTTGATATGATTTGTTCCTTGTATATTTGGTTGGACCTCATTTGACTGAAACATTATCCTTTTTATTCTATGCTGGTGTATTTTCTTTTGGTCCACTTGATCTAGGCCTTAGATCATATTTGTTTTGAGGATCATTATGAAAATTTTCCTCTTCTTCACCATCGTCAAACTGATTTGACATCAGAGAATATTTATACTCCTATTGAGTTAAATGGATAGAAATAAGTTGATTATCAGTTAAAAGGATTGTAGAATTTTTATCAATATCATCACTTTCCTTGTAGGATTGTAGACCCAATTCTCACAAAAGTGTTACCCAGCTTCATGATTTTACCCCTCTGTCTCTTTAACTATGTTATTCTGAAAAGGTGGTAAGATCCTTTGATCATCTTGATTCCTTATCTCCCTTTGCATAACCTGAGGAGCATTCCATGGTTTTCTGAACTGATTGGGGTTTCTATTCCCACCTTATTGAACATGTATGTTTGGCTTCTTAGTCTCTACTTTTAGTCTGGAAAGATCTCATGTTAGAGTTTTTAACATCTTAGCCATCTAATCAATCTTTGTATCATATGTTGTTGAATGAAAGGAAGATGGAACATCTTATTTTTTCTTCTTTTTATCTATTTCATATCTTGTTTTTAACCTTTCTATTGCCAAAATATTTGATTCCACTTCAATGGCTACCTCCTGCATCAAACTCAATGTAGAAGATCTTATTTTTCTTAACAAAAGAGAAAATTCAACTTCAAAGGCATTAACAAAGGTAATTTTTACAAACGTTTCTGTAGGTTTGATTTCATCAGGGATTTTACTATATATTTTATTAAATATTTTGATAAAATTTGAAACAGACTCACCATTCTTTCTTTTCAAAGCCCCAAATTTGGTAATATAATACAAGTAATCCTTTTTGTCCCCCCATTGTTTCGTAAAAGTGTCATCTAATGCATCAATATTAGTAATATAATTGGCAGGGAGACCTATGAACCACTTCGTTACCTCCCCATCCAAACTCTGTACAAATAGTCTCATCCAAACATCTATGAGTTTAACATTAAAAGTGTCTCCAAAGATATAAAAAGATGTCAAATGTTCTTCAGCAGTGACCTCTCCCTATCCATTAAATCTAGGCAGATATTTCATATAATCTTTAGCTAGGAAAACATATAAAATTTGAGGCAACACCAGGGGTGCATATCTAGCAAAAATGATAGCATCCATCCTATTAGCAGCCATGGTGTGAACAATTAGAACAAGATATTTAGGAGGAGAGGATGTCTGGGAAGTATGAGGTGAAGGTAGAGTATGAACCTTAGGAGGTGATGAAGACCGAGAATAGGTTTCTATAGGATTTATGAATCCTTTAATAAAAATAATATTATTAAAAAATTAGATCTCAGGTTTATCTTCTTCATAAGTGTTGGGCTGAAGAATTGAAGAGGCTCGGATCTGTTCAATTTATTCCTTTGAATACTTAGGAAAGTCTTTAATAGGTCTTCCCAGGAAAGTTAATTCTTCATCAGTTTCATATTTAATGAGATAAGAGAAGGGATTACATTCCTCAACTATATGTTCTCCTAACTGATGAGCTACATGTTCCTCCAAAGAAATATTTTCAGGTTTGACCTTTTCTTCAACAATCTTTGAAATAATAGGTTGTTCTTCAATAATAGGAACTAAATTTTTTGTAGAAACAATTATGGATTTTTTAGGAGCAGAAGTAATCTCTTCAGATGAGGACTTACCTTTAGAAGATGAATATTGGCCTAGGGTATCTTTTTATTTTCTTAATAATTTTTTCTGGATTGGATATGGCTAGAGTTGTCTTAGGATTTGGGTTGGCTCTGGTCACTTTCTTTCTTGAAGATAAAGATGATATTGAGGCTTTGGTAGGCACAGACTTCGGTCCTTTCACTTCTCTTTTAGGAGCTAGAACTTTTGCAATGGAGTCGACAGGTGAAAAATATGTAGTCTATTCCAGTGTCTAACTCTTTCTCACCATCAAGAGCTATTCTTTCTCAATGTTGTTATTCCCAGGGAAAGATATCTTCATTCATCTATCCCTGACCATGGTGCCAAAATATGTTAGTCCCTGACTATTAATGGAAAGCTAGGGCACCTCAGTTATTGAAATGGTTTATGTTTGTAGGTACTTTGGGTTTATAGGTTGTTTTATGGGTCAAGACGTGGATGAATTAGGAAACATAAAATTTTGGTTACAAAGTCAAGTTTCCACCACATTCACTTAGTCAATTATAATCACTTTTATCAGCTAGATAAGGATATTTAAACAGAAGAAAAAGAAACTGCAAGCTTACAATTTGTTCACTTACATAGAAGACTCTTAATCTCAAATACCATTCAGAAACAAGAAATAAATACTTCAACACAAATCTTGTAAAAATTGAGCAAACAACAAAATATTTACTGGTATTCAACATGAACATAATAAATCAAATGCTTCACAAAAGATTCGAATGCATTCAAGTAAAAGAGAATAAATTTAACACAAGACTGAGAAACTCTAACCATTAGAGTGCTTTTCCATTGAGTATAAAGTGTAGCAAATTCTAGGTATACAATTCAAGTCAATATGTCATTTAGCACCACTAAACTTGAACCCCTACCTCTTAATCTAAACTTGCTTTTATACAAAAGGAAGAGGTTCCACTTTTGGATCTACATTCCAAAACATAGTGGCCCATTAATTACATCCCTTGACTATAGACCTTACATTTGAATTACCTCACATGAGGTCAAAACAAAAATATGATTTTTAGGAGGAAAATCGGCCTCATACTAAGATCAAATCCCTGAAAATGCTCTTGTGAAAAATAATAAGTTTATTCTTAACATTTGTTTGTGTAAAGAAATTCAAAAAGGAGCTAATCTCTAATTTCGAGTTGGATTTATCCATGTGGTCAAATCTACCTACAAAATATTCAACTACCCTGCATTCGCTCCTCATCCTGCAAAATAAAGTTTTGCAAAAATATTGTTTTGTTGTAGCCTTAGGGATTTTATTTATGAATTCGTAGACTTTCCTTTGCTTTATGTTTCAACTTCTAGATTGTAGTTTGTAATCTGGAATTTTGTATCACAAGCCTTTGATTTTGTTTCTTCATGTCTGCAATAATGGCCTCGTAATCTTCAGGTGTCAACACATCTTTCCTCCCAATCACAGGTTCTTCTTGATTTTCTTGTAGTGCAGGTTCTTCTTGATTTTCTTGTAGTGTAGGTTCTTCTGGATTTTCTTCTAGTGCAGGTCCGTTTAAGTCAATAGATAATTTGGGCTTTCTAGGTTTCCTTTCCTTATTGTATATCTTTACATATTTCTCCTAAAAAATGTCTTCTATTGCAAACTCAAGTAGACTTGCTGCTCCTTTTTCCATGTAAAACTCTGTCATTTCTGGCATTTCCCTCAATGTATGGATTTCCATCCTTCCTTGCTTGGTGATTTTAGGGGTTTCATCATCTGAGTGAGAAGATTCGATTTTTTGGCACTGGTTGTTGCTTTTTCCCTTTTCTAGTATTCTTATGAATTTTCTCTATAATATAATCATCTAAAATGATTAGATTATCTTTCTTCAAAGAGGGTTTAAACAAATCCTTTGAATTAAGTCTCAACTTGTTTGTAGCTCTTGTTTTAGGCCCGATGGTAGAGTTTACAAGCTATTTACCCTTTATCCTTCTGCTCTGTCTCACTTGTGAGGAATTTTTTATATGTACATCATGGATCTTTGTTTCTGGTTCAATTTTCACTTCTTGTAATTGCTCTGTATTTTTCTTGGTGATTCTTCTTGTACAAACCCTATTATAACTCATAAAATCATGTTTTGAAATAGAGGATTCGGACCTTTGTTTGAATTATTCCTCTTGCTATAGAATCAATTTTATCTTGTTGGATTTAATTTTTCTAGCTACAGGAGAAATTTCCTGCAATTGTACAGTGCTCTTCGAGGTATCATCCTTCTTTGTTGAAACCCTAGGTTTCTGGTCAAAGGTTGTTTTTTGTATTTTTGAACCTTGTTCATCGAACCCTAATAAGGTCAAAAATTGTATCGAAGACACTCGAACTTCACTCAATGCATAAAGAACCATCCTTTTAATCAATCCTTGATGAAATAAACTTTTATCTACAGTTCTTGGATTACTCTGTACTCTCTTTTCCATTTTCATGAAGCTCTTCAACAGATAAAAGGGAAAGTTCATTTGTGCATCTCCATTTAAGTGCATTAAAAATATCATATGGTAAAATTAAAGATAATAATACCTACACTCATAGGTTATGTACTTCTTGACTATTGACAAAACGCTATCCCATTCTTCCTTTAACCACTTTTTAGGGATCCCACCATCTTTCACCCACAGGTTTGCAGATAATTTATTTTTCTTCCACCATATTTCACTTTGTATAGGAAGATGACATGTTGCTCCTATTGAATGCTCTGTAACATGAATTAATACATTTCCCACTTGAGTTTGAAATCCATCAAATGTTTTTCAAATAGCATTGAAATTTCCCCATGATGCCCTTGGAAAGTGCAGCGAAACTCGAACCATCCTCCATCGATGAATTTCTGCATAATCTCGGGGTAGGATTCCAACAATTCAACCCCTATTGGTTCCAAATGGATAACATGAGCACCTTTCTTGGGAAACATCATGATGACTGTGACCTCTGTCAACCTATAAATGCTAGGGTTTCAACTCAATCGAGTTTCTGGATATTCTTCCACAAACAACCAACGTAGAAGGTTTCCTTGGTTGCAAATGCTGTTAGGCCATTATTTTGCTATGGTAAAATTTAATTCATAACCCTAAATACTTGAGATTGTGGCCTTACGTATGAATCAGATCAATAGGTACACATGAGTGTTTATTACAACGTGCCCTGAGGGTTAATCAAATGCCACCGAAGTTGCATGATCTTTTTCATGAATTTGTAACAACTAACACGATCTTTAGAATCAAAACCCATTCAAAATAATGATTCCTTTGGGTGCTACATGAATGGAAACATTCTTGTAGCGACTTTGAACACATTTTAAACTTTGAAAAAAGACACCTTTTGCACTAAAATTTGACTAAATTTTTTATGTGACATACCCAAATCATGCAAATATTCAATCCAATCTTATAAGAAGCAAATGAAAATAAACATAAGAAAAACAATCACACCCTAGATGATCATCAAAAGGAAATGTATAAGAAACTTAAGAAAAATGGGCTTATGAGGGAACATGTTTTTGAAAATAAGACATGAACAAGTTTTGATAAAATAGGCTAAAAATCAAGGGTAAAAGGTTATAGTATGTCTAGGGAATAATAATAGGTATGCTTCAATATTGGTTTGCAAATTTGCTTTGATATCGATACGAATAATTAATGGCTTGATATAATGTGTTTGATACAAGTAGACGTTTAGATTAAAATAGAAGTCTAAAATTCCAAAAACTAAACTAGACGTTTTGAAGTGTAATTGAAATTTTGAATATTATTTAAAAACAAGTTGAGCAACGATGTCATCAATTTTTTTTCGAAATATCTCAAATAAAAAGTAAACATTGATGACATGGAAAAGTTGAACACACAAAAAATTGAGCAGTGATGTCATCAGTTGTGTTTTTGAATATCTAAAGTAAAAAAGTGAACACTGATGACATGGAAAAATTGAACACAAACATTGAACAATGAAGTCATCCATTTTGTTTCCAAATATCTCAAGGAAAAATTGAAAATGGATGATATTGCTCTCACTGGTTCAGGTATTTCCCCACTCTCCTGGTTGGACCTAGAGAGTGGGGAAATACCTGAACCCAGAAGTGAGAGGGTATTCCCGCAGCTTGCCATTGTGTCACGCACTGTTCAATATGCACTTTAGGATCCAATTCTCTGTTGAACAGTTGTGCAACTTGGAGATCTATCTGCATCTCTGATTCTAGTTGCTCCTTATTCTGGAACCTATACTTGATAGTTTGCTTCACATCGTCCCAAGTTCTGAGTAAGGATTTATGATTAGCCCACCATCTGGCAGGGGTGTCTTGAAAAGCTACATCTAGTATTGTGATTCTTTGATATTCTACTACCTTTTCTTCCATGTTGAGCAAAAAATTGTCTAGTTCTGAGGTGCCATCATATACTTGGTGTTCTCTAACTTCAGTCCCAACCCATCTGGTTACTCTGACAGTTGTGCATCTTCTTGAGAATCTTTCGTACGAACATTGTTGTTAACTTTCAAAATCCAATTTTGAATCTTCGTCTGCTGACTGTATGCTTCTCCAACTTACTGATCCATTAGTAGTAGGATTTATATAATCGTTTCTTGTTCCTGTTGTTACGATGTACAAATGGTCCAAGTCTTCTCCCTCCATATTATTGTCCATTGGCTCTGTATACCTGGGTCCTACATATGGATCCAAAGGTTGGACTACCTTGATTCCATGAGCCTCAAAGGTCATGGTGTCTTTCTTTAAGTCAATTACTACATAGTTGTCATAGGACCAATCAATGCCAAGTAGTGCAGGGTAAGGGTCCTTATCTCCCATGATCTCAATGACTTTAAATTTAGCTATTGTCTTTACTTTCCACATTCTCTAGTCTTCCTATGGGGAAGATACAATATTGGTTTTCCATTCTTAACTAAATTAGGGAATATGTCAGCCTAGGCTTTCCTAAGGATTCCCAGGTCTTCTTAGGTAGAATGTTCACATCAGATCCTAGATCCAACATGATGTCCTTAATCTCAAATTCATCTAACTGGGCTACTAGTCTAAATTCTTTTCCAGATGGTACTTTTCTTCTCTGGACTCTCTGAGTACTCTTCTCAGGAAGATTAACCCTTATTATTGCTTCTCGGGGTTCTTCGTTCCCTAAAACTAGGTATAGTGCATTGTGCAACTTTTCTGTTAGTTGATCATTCCGCAGAATGTCAGAGAATAATTGAAACCAAAGGTCAACTACATTTTGAGGTTGCTGAGGTTGTCTTGGTATGACTACAAGGTTTCTGGGTGCAGGGGGTGAAACAGGGACTTGCGACATCTTAGGATAAACAATAGGCTGCGGGGATTTCTCTCGCATCTCAGGGCTAGGAATATTCTGAAATACTTCTATGGCATATTTAAAGAACAACTTATGTTTTAGAGGGTCGTACCTGTCTTCTTTAGGTGTTGCTTTCTGGATCTGAAGTAGAGTATCAGCATCAACTCCTATCTTTTCTCCTCCTCGAGTAACGATATTAATGTTGGGAAATTGTCCCTTAATAACTCTCTTTATTTCTAAACTTATGAGTTTAGTTCCTCGTTGTCTACCCTATCTTTCCATTTTGCAATTAATTATGGGCAGTCTTCAGTTGCATGCCCGTTGGTTCTGTAGTGAGAGCACCATGGTTGCCTTGGATGAGGACAGTGTTTAGCCATGTGACCTTTCTCATCACAATTATAACATCTTCTTGGCCCTCTTCCCCCAGTCCGTCCTCCTCTGAAGTCTCCTCTGGCTCCACCTCCTCGACCTCTTCCTGGTCCCTGAGGGTTTTCATTCACCCTGAATGTTGTTCGGTCTAACCTATCTGCAAGTGAATCCAAAGCTTTACATTGATTGGTAGTATGTGTGGTAGATGCGCATAAATCACAGTGTAATCTGTTTGGTACTGTCAAATATTTCTGCACAATGGGGCACTGTCTTGGCCCATGCCCATGGATTCGGCAGATTTCACAATAATCAGCTGTTGGTGCTGCTTGGCCTCTTAGAAAAGCATTATATGGGGTGGAGTTATGGAATGGTAAGTTCGTAGACACTTGCGCAACTACTCCCGTGGGTCCTGGTGGGGGTACCATAGGATTCTGAGGAGGTCCCATTCCCCTTATTCATGGGCATTCGTTCACTAGATGTCCTTCTGTATAAGATCCGTTGCACCAGACATGTGGTCTTCCTGGTCTGGGTATCGTCAAATCTTGAATCTTTTCTATAAGCATCGATATTTTCCCTTGTAGTTGCGCTAGATTCGCATCTGTTGGGGTTTGGTCACTCTTAGGCTCCCAGGGTATCCATCCATGGCTTCAATCTTCATAAATTGTTCCAAGGCATTTGTTAAAGTGGATATTCACTATTGCATTAGCGGAATCCGAGTCAGAGACAACAATCCCTGAATGCACCATTCCCTTTGATGTTCCTAATGGATTGGATGTGCCAACCTCCCTATAGCATCTTTAAACTTATGGTTGTATTCCCAGGCGGATTCACCTTCCTGTTGCTGGACCTCATGCAACTCAAACAGAGCCTGTTATTCCAAATAAGGTAGTTTGAACTCTATTATGAACCTTGTTTGTATCTGGCCAAGAGTGAATGCTTGACCTTGCATTCCTCGCACTCCTGGATCAATGATATTCATGTACCACTTGAGATCATGACCTCTCAGGTAATCTGGAACTCGACCAACTTATTCACATCTGGAGTCCCTCTGGATCTCCAGATTGCTTCACACAAGAACTAGTGTTGCTCAACATCTTCATCTCCCTTACCCCAAAATTCTGGGTATCAGGCAATCGAACCTCCCACATGGCCAGCCATTGTTGATCTTGTTGTTCTTGTCAATATAACCCCTAACGTTCCTTCTTGCGATCTACCAGGGGATTCCAATATTCTCCCTGTACTCGCACTTCCTGGTTGTGACTGAATAACTAATTGTACTGGAATAGAACTAGCATGAGAAGGTAGTGTCGAACTTACCACTTGTATAGAAGACACTTGGGGTATGGGTAATTTGGGGTTGGCGCCACTGTCTTTGGGACGGTTTTCTTTGATCTGGGGGGTCTCATTTTATTCCACTGGAATGATCTCTTTGGCCAAATTCCTGATCTCTCCTATTATCGGGGCTGAATCTTATTTTTCTTCTTCAAGATTCATGTCGACTTCTTCCTCTCTTATGTCTACACCTTCTCCTTCTTGTCTAACCTCCTGGGGACTTATTTATCTCTGTGCTTATCTCTCACTTAATCTTTGACTGGCCAGTCTTTCATGTCTTCTCATATTTCGCAACTCTTCTATCTATCTTTCCTCTACTTATCTTGATCCGAATTCTTTCCTCAACTTCTTAGACTCTCTTGCTTCTTTCTTGATCTTGCCGCACCACCACTTCTCAACTATGGCAGCTCTCTNTCCATTTGTCAAAGAGCCCTTCCCCTCTTTCAAGCCATGAATCCACCTTAGCCTCGCCCTACCCCAAGCAAGGGTGTTTACGTTGTCATCTCATTCGAGGACATAGTCAGCATCCCCTCTTCCATCAAGAAAACCTTGATCCACAGGGGGATTTATCTCAACAGCCTTCCCCTTACGTATTTCTTGAAAATCGCCTCTGTGTGCAAAAATGCTTGGTGGTTCTTAGCTGCAAACTCGATAATATATCCTTCTAATGTGGTACTGACCCAGAAATCAATCGCCCGCATGACTGGACAATCCAACCAATGGAGTGTTGCTAGCTTTTCGGTTTCCCAAGTGCAGATCCTCTTGACTCGTTCTTGAAACTCTGGATCTTCTTGGAGCCTCTTTATCCAGTGGAAGAGTTCTTCTGGAAGCTTAACCCAAAAAAACTCATACTGGTCGTTCGATCTTTCTGAGTAAAATACTGCTTCATGAGTATCTTCCACCAATTTTCCCCTCAGTTTTGCTTCTTTCCATATGAAGGCGTCACAGTTTATTTCCCACCATTGCTCAATACTAGATCTGTGGATCCGTAGAAGCATCCTCCCTATAGGTTCCCTTTTAACACAGGTCTCGGCAATGTAACCATTTTGTTGGCGCAAGTTTGATCAGACCAGGGTCCTTCTCAAGTTACCAACAAAATGTACCAAGTAGTCTAGAGCGTTAGCATTTTCATCTCCTCCGAAGAGAATAAGTCTCACCCAAAGAGCTGTTGAGACAAATAGATAGGGAAGGGTAAGGAAAAGACTTAGGAGGATTCAAAGAACCTTCAGGACTCATCCTGATCTTGTGCAAGAAACATGAACATATATGAATCTTATGTGTACAATAATAGAACCTACTTACGTTGCGATCAAGCATTTAAACACAAAACCATCAAGTAGAACTTATAAGCCATAAAGAAGTACTGAAATGCATAAGTAAAACACATAGAGACACATCATATTTTGAAAATTCAAGTCCTTCTTCATATTATATTCAGAATCTTTCTTTAATTACAGACTCATAAATACACAGTAGTGCCCTGTACAGACTCTTGGCTCTGGACTCATATCACAAAGCTCCAGTTCTCAGAATGATATGTCGATTACATTATAGACTCAGAACTTGGCTTGACTCAATTGAAAACAATCTCACCAAGAGGGAAAGATCAGACTGAACTTAATCAAAATCCAGCCGAATCAATAGCTAACCAACACTTTTTACAATCCTATTCATCCCTATATATAAGCTAGGTTGTGTCTTTCGTCTAAGCTTGTACGCTTTCTTGTTCTGTTGCAACCGTTGTTGCTTAGCTAGCGTTGCGCTGTCTTTCGCAATTGATTTATGTTGCTTTTCCTTTCTCTATTGTCCAGCTTTTTCTGAATCTTGCGCAACTCGTGCTTAGTCAAAACTTGTGTGATTCTTTATCCCAAAAACGAAGAGCCCAACAACGCTACCACTCGAAGGGGTACCAATAGAGGTTACAAGGGTGGCCAACAGATGTGCGCTTAAGCACCACTTGTATTTCCTACGTGTATGAATCCCCAACCATGGGTTTATGCATGTAACGACAAATCTTTGTAGCTTAAAGACGTCGGAATACATCGCTACCCTGAAAAAAAAATTAACCCACAATTTTTTGTCGAGGAAGGTGTTCTGATACCACTTGTAATATTCCAGATATAAAAAGTATGTAGAACAAAAATAAATAGCTAGAAATGCAAGATGAACAACAATATAACCAGAACAACACCACAATAATACCAAAATGATGCCATAATAACACCAGAAAGAGCACTTTGATTATTGAGAGCAATGTTCACTTGCCTCTTCGAGGGGGCAACCTCCAGCAGAGCAGAGCTCTTTTACATTAATATCCAAGACAAAAGTTCTCATACCCTCGACTCCTATTTATACTAAATATGTCTATCACAAGAACCATCTAGAGGAAGATCCTTCTAGAAGTGGAAGCTTCTATTAGGTCTTCTTACATTGGACTTATTCTTCCTTATTGCTAGGCCTTATTAATATTGACCTTTATTACATGGAAATATATTATTCTACCTACGTGAGGGGTTAAGTCCGTAACACCATTGAATTAATGTTGATACCAGATGGATTGATTGATTATTTTGTATGCACCTTAATTTAATTGATAATTACTTGCACCATGATATATATCTATGTGTGGATGGACATGTGTGTAGTTACTTTTGGCGCCGTAAAAATTTGATATATATTTACCTTGCGCCATTGATTATACTGTGATTAAATAATTGGATTGCTTGTTCATTGGAATAATGATGGGTGTACAATGATTTAGCTTTGATTACTCACACGCATTACAATAATGGTGATGCATGATTAGTTAGTAATAAAATTTCCTTGCGCACCTTAATTTAAGTAGGCATGTGATTGTTTCGTAATATTTCTCTTGCACCTTGAATTTAATGTTGATCACTCTTCTGTCGTGAATAAGTTGCTACTTAATCTTGCATTGGGAAATTATGTATATGTATGATTGATTTAGCAACTAGTTTTCTCTTTTGTCATTATTTAAGTTGACAAGTGATTGTTCTATAATTGTTTACTCTCACGCACAGCGAATAATTAAATGTTGATGTATGATTGATAACGATAATGATTACCCTAGTGCCATGATTAAAATATGAATAGGATTGATGGATTGATCTAGTTGATGTTGGACTTGTTAGTTAGTGGGATGTAGACACCTCCTTGTTCCTCAGCACAGTCGTCAGCCTTGAGACCTTATATGGTTAAAATCAATTGGAACCTGAGCTTGAGCGTTGCTTATGTGTCTTGGAGGTCCTAACCTTACAGGGTAGATTGGGCAGGTCATTATTTTATTTTCATTGTCTGATTGAATGTTGTTGTAAACTGTTTTAAGATGATTACAATGTGTGAATTTGCTATGCTATTTAGGTTTATGTGTCACTATCCTTTGTTGACGCGTGAATGCGTAATTAGTGATTTCCATGATGAGTAGATCATATTGCCTTTACTTATGATGTTGTTTATTAGGCGTTGTTGTGATCATGTGTTGATATTGATTTCTTAATGCCGAAAAAAAAATTACTTGTTCTGCTTCCCTTTTTCTTAGACGTAACATAGGGTTGTTACATTAATAGTTACTAAAACCTAGGTCTATCCAATTTTAGTTCAACTTAGACATGAAGTAACCACTCTGACTTCTCTTTTTCTTTTAGAGTATACACAAATAATATATTATTACAAGTTTTAAGTGTTTCATAATCACTTTACCTTTTACCTAAATAAATTACATACCACTATTACATTAAAACATTTTTAAATGACACTTATAAAATAGTAATAAAAATTTCAATCACCAATTATTATTTTNATAATATATTATTACAAGTTTTAAGTGTTTCATAATCACTTTACCTTTTACCTAAATAAATTACATACCACTATTACATTAAAACATTTTTAAATGACACTTATAAAATAGTAATAAAAATTTCAATCACCAATTATTATTTTCTAAGTAATGTAGTTTCAATTCAAACAATAATTAAAATCAATATTTAAATATTTGTAAAATTATACATCTTCAAAAATATTATCATAATTTTAATTTTATTAATGATAAACTCATAATTTTTTTAATGACACCACATATCATCAAAATATACATAAATTATACATATAAAACACTTTCAATTAAATTATTTTTTTTAATTTTAAATTAAACTACATTTTAAACTTTAAACTTGTAACTTCTCCCTTAAATCCTAAATGGCTTAAAATACACTCACTAAAAACACCTTTACATCAAAGTTTATAAACAATATATAATATAAAAGATAGAATAAACATCACTAGCAAAGTATGTTAAACAAAAAGTAACGCCAAATACCCAACAATTTCGAGATACAAGAGGGTATTTTATTAACCTCATTCTTCACTCTACCTTGCCTTTTGGCTTTTCTTCACTTTTATATTATTGAAGTATAAATATCATATACATACTTACAAAATGGTAAAGATACGACAATATTTAATATGATAAAGATACAACACTATTTAATAAGTAAAAGATATATTCTAGAATGTCACCACATTTACATATTCATATCTTATCCCTAATTTGCATCACCTCCACATTTCACATCTCTTAATGTGTTGTCGTTGCCGATGCGATCAATCATCAGATACTTCCATTTTGATCTTAATTTGGCGGTCTTTGAAACTTTGCCAGATATGCCCTTTCCAACAATCCCTTTTCTCGTACTCGAAGTTCTTCTGGGAATCAATCCGCATCTTTACCTCTACTTCTTTAAGATTCTTCAGCTTCATTAATCCTTCCGGCATATTTTCCAACGGCTGGCACTCTGTGATTTTCAAACACCTCAATCTCGGCATTGCATCCTCGTGGAACGAGGGAATGCTTTTCAAATGCTTAAAATAATGTATGACCAGCTCTTCCAATTTGAGAAATGCCCCAGCTTCCCCAAACTCATTTGGAAATTCAATGAAGTCCGGGTTCTGATTCCACCCCAAGAGTAGCTTTTTCAGATTTGGAATCTTTTCTAACCCTCTAAAATCTGCACTGGAGGCATTATACATTCCGTGTAATGTAAGCTCCATGAGATTTTGAAGCTGAAAAATCCATTTAGGAACCACGCAACAAATAAGATGAACTATTTCGAGGCGTTCCATGGCTTCCATGTCAGTTGGAAGATGAAGGCCTTCTGATTTGAAAATGTCAAAATGGACATAGCGAACATAGAGGGTCCTCATCTTTGTCATGCCCCGGAAAGTCCCCTCGTCCTCCAGTTGATAATCACCAGATTCACCCTTAGAAGTCCCCTTAAAAGTACCAGATTCACGGTAAAATCTTAATGATAGGTGTTGGAAATCCCTCAATTCTTTGAGATCCCTCCATTGCAAGGCATTGGCACTGGCTGCATTTCCAAGACTGAATTTAACACCTATCAACGTATGTAGATAGATGAGCTTCGATATTCCGACAGGGCAACTATCTATCCCTGTCCCTAAATTCAAATGTAGCATATATTTGTGCTTATCTATGCCTGAATGCAGCCTAGTTATACGAGTCTCACTAACATCCAGAAACTGGAGGTGCCGGAGACCACTCAAGGACTCTGGAAGTTCCTCAATATGTGTCCCACATAAATTCAAGTACTTTAAAAGCCTCAAATTCCCGATAGAGTCGGGCAATGATGCGATGGGAGTCTCACTTAAATCTAACACACGCAGATATCTCATATTGTGAAAAAAGGTCGCAGAGATTGATGTAAGACGGTCATTATGAGATAGCAATAGACTTCGGAGCCCTGGACACCGGATGCCGTTCTCGATTGTAGATATCTCATTTTTCATCAATGAAATTCTACGCAATCCTTGGCACTCTTCCGCTGGTATCCTTTCCAATTGTCCTCCGGGTTTGAGCAAACATTTAATTTGCTCAGAAACAGCTAAATCATGCAGTAAGTCGTGCATTTTGCAACTCTGTACTCGTCCATCCCCACCAACCTCTGAAACTTCGATTAGGCATCGATCAATAAGATCCTCCATGTAGGATCGCCCTACACTGTAGGACTCTTCTAATTGTGCAGAAACAAATCCCTGAGCAATCCATGCATACAATAAATATTCGGACTTTATTCGAGTATTCTTAGGAAAAACAGAGCAGTAAAGAAAACAAGGCTTTAGATGAGGAGGCAAAGCCTGGTAACTTAACTTCAAAGACGGCATAACGCGGTCGCTCATGCCATGTGCTTCATTTAGATGATGAAGGGTCCATTCCCAATCATTAGGAAGCCTCCCTACCAATGTTGCCAAATAAGCTCCTATTGTTTTGATGGCAAGTGGCAGTCCGCCACATTTCTTTACAATTTCGCGGGCTATCTTGTTCAGCGCCTCTGGACAATGATGTGCACCATCTGGGAAGGCATGGAGGCAGAACAGCTGCCAACTGTTTTCTTCTGATAAACTATTTTTGGGGAGAATTTGATCTCCAGCCCCCAAAGCCTTTGCAACCTTTTCATCCCGGGTTGTCAGCACAACCTTATCTTGGATTCTGGATGGCAAGCCAATGTCCTCCCAAGCATATCTGTTCCACACGTCATCAACAGCAAATAGACAGCGTTTTCCTTCTAAATTTTTCTGAATCTTGTTTATAATCTCCCCCTTGTTTAGGTCATTCGACTTAAGATTTGGCTCGAATTCCCTGAGAACCTGGCGGAGCAACTCCATAACAACGAATTTTTGAGATATTGGCAACCAGACCTGATGGTGGAAACGTTGACGTATCTCTTCGCTGTTGAAAACGTGCTGGAGCAGAAGGGTTTTGCCCTGCCCTCCCATGCCCACAACAGCAATGACTGGAGGGCTGTCTTCCTTCAATATCCATTTAGTAATCACTTTAATTTCGTCGTCCATGCCCACAATTTGTGGTTCTTGAAGAAGAGCATAGCATCTTTCCCTCCTTTCGTTAAAACCACCTGCATCCCTTGCCTGACCATGAGCATTCACATCGAGAACAGCCTTAAGCAATTTGAGATCTTCAGCTTTCCATCGGATCTGCTTGAGTCGCTCCTTTAATTCCCGGATCTTGTGGCCCATCTTTAACCGGAATTTCAGTTTGGCAAAGAATTTATCAACTGGCCCACATTGCTCCATTAGGTACTCAGCATCGGCGACAAAATCCTCAATACTGTCAAGCCAATTGGACACTAAACTGGAGTTCCTTTTCTCTCCGGCGTCCGTCAAAAAACATTTAATGGAAGAAAGCTCATCACGAAAAAATTCAAAATCCTTTCTGAAATTAAGAATCAGCGATACCTCTTGGGAGAGTTTGCTTACGACCATCGGAATGAATGTGTCTATAAGAGCGCTAACAACACCGGCTTCTGCCATGTTTCCTTTGACTCTCGTTCAGCGTAGTAGCACCGGCTATTCACGCAAACACCCACCGACGAAGCGTCTGAGACTTCACTCCTCAAATCTACTTATCTGGTCTGCCCTCTACTTGTCTGCTCAATGTCACAAGTTTATATATGGTTAGGTTAAGATCATTATTGCAGAGGATGAAAAACTGTTTTTTCATCCTCTATTAGAATCACAAACATTACAGATTCTTTCCTCCCACAATATTTTGGGTTTGGTCAAATTATCTGTTGGAAAATGTGAAGAATTTTGGTAAAACCAAGTCCATTCTGACAGCGAGAATCATTTTTATCCGTAACTCCACTCACTGAAATTAACTTTTATTAAAGCAAGTGCCGTATAATACTTGAATTCAATAAAAGCAGAAATTGTTATAATAATTGAATTGAAGAGTTGGAATTAGCTCTCACAAGCGTCCCACAATAATATAAGGACCACCGACCTCTCCCATTAGCTGTCCCATGTGCGTCCAGCCCACCCGTGATTGAAGATTGTAGAAGATTTAATGATGTGCTGGAAAATGTGAAGATTTTCATGCCCAGTCCCGTCGAACAATGAGAATCAATTTTTATCCGTAACTCCACTCATTCGAATAAACTTTAACTAAATCTCATGGAGGATTGGTTATTAAAATCTAATCCATATCTTTTACTTCAAATTATGTTTTTTTTGCAAAGGAAATATAAACATAATTTGAAATAATGTTTCCTTCGAATTCAATCCAATCCATATCTTTTATTTCAAATTATGTTTCCTTCTTCATCATGTAAATGCCTCCAATTTATAGGCATTTATAGGCTAAACCACCTTGAGTATTTTAGGAATAGGTTGAGGATATGGCTGTATAGGTTATGATTTTTTTCTAAAATAGAGACATGGAGTAGGATTCGAGCCAAACAAACCCCAACTTGTCAGAGTTGTTTCATAGAAAAAGGTGGGATTTACCGAGATATCCTCCAACCAACAATGGTGCCCCCCTTATATTGAAGACAGAGCACCATGGCACCCCCTTTGTATGGCATAGGAAGCATTGGTGCTCCTTAAGTATGGGCAGGGGAGCACCAATTTTCTTAAATGCCCAATAATGGTAAAAAATCCTAGGTGAAAGACTATGCTTCGACTGTCAAATGATGGGGATTTCTTTTCTTACATGATTTGGGGGTTGTGACAAGTGTTTCTATGGTGTCAATTGGGTTGCGACACTTACAAAAATTTCATGGAGCATGTTACAACACTCGCGACAATTAAAACATGACGTTTGCGCCACATCCGACACTTAAAATGTGACATTTGTACCACATGTGACACTTGCGACACTTTATATGCAAGTGTGGAATTTTGATGTGTAACAGATTTCCCCCCAAAGTGTGAAGTCATAAGAGAAAATTGATGACTGAAACACTTTATATATTATTCAATGCAAGGGTGGTGGAGTCGTAGAACATGGTAGAAGTTACAAATAATCATCAAACAATATTAATATATCTTTCATTCCCGAGGAAGGCATACCTATGCTTGAAATATAAATGACTCAAAGTATGGCCACCGACCAATACACTGCGGATCCATAGTGATTTTGACTAAGGAGATGGCCACTAAAGATACAATGTGGATCCATTCCTCCATGACATGACCTGATCGCAACCACGAAATAATACACAGTGGAGCTACGATATGACAAGAATATAGCCACATACCAATACCAAGTGGATCTATGTATATCAATTTAATTATTTCCATCGCAACATGGGTGAAACACGATGAGTATTCAACCCAGGGTCTTCATCCCAATCTCAAAATAGTATGATTCTATCCACGTGAATAATTTTTTTGATGTCGAACATAGTAGAAACTTCTTGATTACCAGTCATTGATGTATACTGTTAACAAGTGCAAGGGAAATCACCAATGCCGTAAATGATTCCCAAGGTACCTATACTACATTCCAACAAACATGAATAATGAGCTAAAGTCCAACATCCATGGAATTAATCGATCAGGGGTCATTGATGCAAATCCACTGTCGAAAGCGATGAGGCTTGCCATTGAGGCATGCAGGTTCCAAGGTATTGCTATGTTTCTAAGTCAAATTCTTGGATAATGTTCTGAAGTCGACAGGAAAAGACTTGTCGAAGGAAGGCATTGGTGTATCTCCCATCATCGACATGAAACAGTTATAGGAAAGTGATATAAGATGGTGAATATGGAATGACACAGGAATAGAAACCAGTAATATTGTAGATGGTTGATCTGAAGTGAAAAAATTCCCTTGAACATTTATGAGGCATGTCAAAAGACTTGGTAGCTTTGACTCATTTGAGAAAAGGAACAAAACATAGTGTGAAAATGGTTGGGGAACTCTTCGGGTGAGCTAAAGGAGTAACAAGACTCATGGGATTGGTATGACTCAGGGGAGAGCGAAATAACCAAGTGTAAGGTGAGATGCAAACATGTGCCATGTTCAAGGGCGATAACCACAACTACCTTAAAGGTTTCAAAACACTTGAACCACTTCCTTCAATTTCGCCCCCATCCAGATAGATGAGTACCTCTTTCTTGTTTATCGAGTTCGAGGAGGATAACAGGTGCTCGGTATAACTCACCTTCGGTAAGTTCCTCTTCTTATGTTTAACAAACTATAATAAGTAAGGGTTTGTCCCCAGATGGGCCCTTCAATGTATGGTTTTTACGAGTCTAGAGAAGGAAAACTCGATTGTTTTTCATGTTTAGAGAGTTTGAAAATATCTTAAAGAAGACTCCGTAGATGTTCTTTTTCATAATTTTAGTCTCCAAGGCCCGAAAAAACATAAAATAATGTGAAGGAGAACTCTTCTAACCAAAGTGGTTAGAGTATTCATTTTTTGTAGTTAGTCTGTTGGGACCAAAAAGGGTTAAACTATCGCCCAACAGACGTCTCTTCGTGATTTTATCGAGCTCGAAGAATGAAAAAGCATGCTCGAATGGATTTCAAGGTAAGCAAAAAAAATTGCCTCATAGGTTCCTGCATTAAAAAGACATTCTAGGAAAAAATCATTAGCAATTCTTTAAAAACCAACTAAAATTATGGAAAAATATTAAATAAAACAAAATTGTAATATGAAAAAGTTTTTAAAAAAACTAGTTTGTAAGTGGTTAAAAGTAATTTGGGTGAAAAAACTAGTTCATTTCACTTTTCACTTGCACCTACTTCTTTCTTTTACTTGGAGTTTTTTTCCATTTGGAGCAGTTTTTTCCCAGCGTTGATTGTAGGAGCTCTGGGCCTTGGGTTCGTCATTCCTTCCGGACCAGGTTGGTAGTCTGATCGTCATTTAGAAGAGCATAGGATCTTTCCCTCCTTTCGTTAAAACCATATGCATCCCTTACCTAACCATGAGCATTCACATCGAGAACAACCTTAAGCAATTTGAGATATTTAGCTTTCCATCGAATCTGCTTGAGTCTCACCCTTAATTCCCAAATCTTGTGGCCCATATTTAACTGGAATTTCAGTTTGGCAAAGATGTTATCAACTTCCCCACATTGCTCCACTAGGTACTCAGTACCGGCAACAAAATCCTCAAGACTCTTAAGTCAATTGGACACTGAACTGGAGTTCCTTTTCTCTCCAGCGTCCGTCAAAAGACATTTAATGGAAATAAGTTGATCATGAACATATTCAAAATCCTTTCTAAAATTACGAATCAACGATACCTCTTGGGAGAGTTTGTCTACGACCATAGGAATAAATTTTCTTATAAGCGCGCTAACAACAACTGCTTTTGCCATAATTCCTCTAAGTCTCCCTCTCCCTCTGGTAGTAGTTGCACAATCCATCTGAACTGCCTTGTCACAATGTTATATAAACCCCGAATTAGTGTGCTATGCAATTTTGTGGTAACTGTAGTTAAAATCCTTCCATTCACAGTTGAACCTTTCGAACTGCAAGCCACCATTGGTAATCTCAATACCTCCTCCGTTCTTTTCTTAATCTCAAATTTCAATACTATGGTCGTTGTGTAACAATTATATTTTAAAAAATATTTAATAAGTTACAGATAGATAAACTCCATTACCTGACCATGTAATTTCTCCAACAACCCTTCTGACCCAGAAAAATATCTAGAAATATATGATACACAATGTCAATCTTATCGGCATGTATCCTGCCAATCTTCTCGTCCAATCTGTTATTTTAGGCTGGTAAATGAAGGACCATGAATTAAAATACTGTGTCTACAACTTGCAACAATATTATAACAATGTCTTCAACTTGCAAATAAATAAATAACGAATGCAAATGATGTGTTTTTTTAAGTAGAAATATATGATACAAGGAAGTGACCAGCTAAGGCAAAGGACGTGCCAATGCAGTTGATCTCTAAATAAATAGTTTCTAGTTTCTGATACCGTGTTGACTTAGGGTTATTTCTCCTAACGATTTGAAAATATCACAATTGTTTTATGGTTTTTTACATTTAAACCCTAAAAAAAAGTTATTGATGTCGTGTTGACATGGATTTATTTTTCCTCACTGTTTAAAAACATCACTTTAATTATTATTTTTTAGTAGTGAAAAGTTTCTAATATTTGGTAATACACTTGTACAAGTTATTCTTGGTGTAGTTATAAGTGTGGTTATTGGTTCTAGCCAGAAATGGATACCTTGATTTCTAGTTTAGAATAATCTAGTAATAAATATTGATTATTAATATTTTTGTGTGTAGGTGTTATTAGATCTTTATTTTTGGGTTTATTTATGATATTCTTTGAAATGTCGTTGAAATTGTATTTTAGGAGGGCATTGGGCTTATTTGTGGTAGGTTATTAGTTATCAAAATAAATTTGAAGATTATGATAAGATGGAATGGAATGGAACTGTGGTAATGTTAAAAGTTTTAGATTTTTATCTCACATTCATTGGTTAGATTTTTTTTTATTATTAAAGAAAAATAAAAATCTAAAGATATTGGGTTCTTTTAGTTAATTATTCTAGGATTTTTTTTGGTCAAGGATATATATATTTCAGTGGTTGGCCCTAGTATACCATGTGTAACCACTTAGACAACCAAATTAGAGATCAACACACCTTTTGTTTTTAAGTGGTAAAACTCCAATGGGGAAACATCCACGGTGAGGCAATTTATTAATGCAAAAGAGAAATATTATGATAGAGTTTTCATAATCGATTACATAACCAGAAATGCATATTAAGGAAACACATTAAGAAACACACTTTAACCTAACGACATTGATATGCAATTTAGATATGAAAAACACATCGAAAATTAAAATGCACAATGAAGAACAAAAATTAGATAGTGAAGAGCAGAGAAAATAGAATATACATGAAAATGGAGAAGAAGAATTAGAAGAGAAAATCAACATCACGTTTATTAAGTGAGAGAGGAGCGCCTTCTATAAGCAATGAAGATTTTTCCTTCTTGTTATTAGTTGATTACAATAGAATTTGCAACAACTAACTAAATGCTTACAACAATATTTGCTAAAAGCACACTAAATGTTTGTAGCAGAAAGTGTTGAAGTGAAATACTGTCTAAAATAGAAATAACTAAAACTAACCGCAACACTAATTACAATACTAATTAAGGAGTGTTCATTCATCATGAGTAGCTAATGAATTGGGGCACACTTCCTCATGGCCCAATTCCTTCCTGTTTATATCTGAAAGCGTCCCTTCTTCTGCTAATAAATGAGGGAAATTGTGTTGCAAACTTGCAAATGATGTTGGTGTTTGAATTGGTACTTGTCCAACAAGAGATATATATGATCTCCCAACTGAAGGAACAAGGGTGTGCACTTCTTATCATGATTTGTTTCACATGGTCTTGGGTTGCTTGTAAGGCAACTGCTACCTGAGTATAACGCTAAGTCAACATATGGATAAAACATTGAGCTGACTGATGTTCCTATTGTTGACGTGTTAAGCTAGAAGCAACAAGGGTCTCTAAATCGAATTTCATCGAATGACCTCCCTCTTTAAATACCTCCCCAATGGTGAAATGAAATGTATCCTTCTTAATCTCAAAGGGTTGATTCATGTCCGACAAACATGGAACATGTGCAAAGCATAATGCAGGTGGAATCTCAAGGAAGTGGTGCCCAAACTTTTGAAAAAAATTATTGAGGTCATGGGAATTGGAGTGCGTTGGCCATTGTGTCAAAACCTGTACTCGAGATGGATCTGATTGACCCCCTGTTGTGTCTAGTATGAGTCCCAAATGTGGAACTGATGAATGCCCAACATAGGATTTCTTTCCCTAAAGTGTATGTGCCTGCAATAGCTCGAGGGTGTTGCAGACATCCTAAAGATGTCACGCCCAAGAATTATTGAAGACCAAAACATCGTCAAGATAAATGATTACATATTTACACAAATGGCTTGTTGCATTTATGCGAACTTGATGGTAGCTAGCTGTCAAATCCATTTGTGTGAAGGAATAATCCCCTTGTGAGTGGTCCAACAATTCTTCAATCTGGGTAGGGGGTAACGAGTTTTAACATTGGCTTTATTAAGGTCACGGTAGTGGGTCACTAGACACCATTATGAAACATCTTTGTTTGGGATAGAAGAGGAGGGTGACACACGTGGAGATGATGAAGGTGGAATATGGCCTAAGTTCAAAAGTTGACCAATTGGGTGTTTCATCTCAGTGGCCTCTTGGGGAGTGATGTGATAGGATAGGGTGTCGAGCAAAGAAGCATGAAGAATTAGATTAAGTGTGAGCTCAATAGAATGAGATGGGGGAAGTTCCGTGGGTTGTGTGAAGACATCTCCAAATTCTTGGAGTGGGGGATCTATGGCAGGAGGTACAGGGTTATTTCGGTTGTCTAGGTTAATGGGGAAAACTAAGCAAAAAGAGACACATTGGTTCAGACTGACTTGATTAATGGTTGCATGGTCAGTGCTAGGTTGGGTGGTTTTAAGAGTATAAGAAGTAAGAACATAAGTGCGCCCCTCATGTTGCAAGTGGTATTGATGAGATTTAACATGATAGATAGTGTGTCGACCCTATTGGTAGGTAATTCCAAGTAAAAAATCGACACAATTAAGAGGAGAGACATCACACATCATAGTATCCCAGAAAGGGCCAATCACAAAGGTAAACGCACAACATTGGGAGACAATGAGATGAGGGCCTTCCTTTTGTGCCCAGTTGAACTGGTATGGGGCTGAGTGTAGAGTGGTGGGGAGGTTTAGACGTGTGACCAAGTTCTGGGCAACGAGGTTATTTTGGCTTCCATTTCCAAAGATGAGAGTAGCTAACTCATGCTTAATCTAACAATTATGTGTGAATAGGGGTATATTAGAGATGTCGAGTTCATTATTGGTCATCAAGCTCAAAGAAGGGTCCACTTCGGCAGGATTATCGAGAGAGACTACTTCAGGATGGTCAAAGGAATCTGGTTGAGCAACCTCTGCAAATAGAGTATGGTTGGTGCGAATTTTCTTAAGTTCCTGACAGTCTACAAATACATGCAAGTTGGTCTTATGAAAGGTACATCCGTGTACACTTTTAGGTGTGGATGGGGAAGTAGGGGAACCAAGGGAATTCTTAGTATGTGAAGAAATAGAAGTAGAAGGACCATATCGAGTTTGGGGAGAGCGAATTTGAAGAGCCACTTTACACTACATGGCCAAGGCCCGAATAAAGGCCTTGTCCAAGGAAGGAGACTCAAACAAATTGACTTCATGACAAAAAAATGTTAATAAACCAAAATTAAATTTGACAATCAATACCTCTTCTAGATATGAAATGTGTAGTTGGATGTGCAACTTGCAGAAGACATCTATGTAGCTATGTACTAATTGATGGGAGAGTTGTTAGAGTTTTAACCATTTGGAAAGGAGGTTCTGTCAATTTCCTGGGGGATAGAAGCAATCTCTGAGTGCCTGGAAAAATCCCACCCACGTCGTAATGTGTGGTGTCTTTGTCTCAACCGGGTTACCTATGTCCATGACCCAGGAAGAATTCTCCAGATGAGTGTCACACCATGTCTGCGCAATTTCCTCAAGTTGCATACCGACAATCTAAATCTTCATGTCTTTTGTCATCTCATGACATGTACGAAAGTATGTGGAAATATTGTGAAGCCAAGAGTCGACATTCTCGCCATTCATTTAGTGGAAGCGTGTATCGAGTTGCATGGGTGTTGGAGCTCTATGTTGTTGTAGACAGAGTAAATCATGGAGAACCATCATTAAATCTTGAATTGGAGCTATGACAGTGGATGCATAATCGTTTATAGATGTTAGGGACCTAACCCCTAACGTAGTTAGAATAATATATTTCCATGTAATAAATGTCAATATTAATAAGGCCTAGCAATATGGAAGAATAAGTTCAATGTAAGAAGACATAATAGAAGCTTTTGCTTCTAGAAGGATCTTCCTCTAAATGGTTCTTTTGATAGAAATAATTAGTATATATAGGAGGCGAGGGTATGAGAACTTTTGTCTTGGATATTATTGTAATAGAGCTCTTCTCTGTTGGAGGTTGTTGTTACACATTATTTTGGTCACCCTGGTGATGTTTCTACAGCATGTGTTCAGGCTTCCAAAAGGACCTTTCCTCATGAGAAAAGTGACTTGCTTCCTCTTCTACAAAACTTTTTTTTAGAAGGCTGCCGCAGGTCAGCCATAAGGTACAGTGCAGATATGACTGAACGCCGCAGTTTGTATTGAACCTGGTTTGCGAAGTTTCCACAGATTGCTATATAGCCAAGGTGCGGCGGTGTTTGAAGACTGAGAAAAAGACAAAGTTCACAAAATTTCTAGAAGGAATATTCTAGAATATGGGGTGGTATCCATATGGTTGGGATCCTACTCGCCTCTCTGATTTGGTGGGATCATCCTGATCTCTTTAACCATCTCTCTTTCTCCTATATAATGATGGATTTCTCATGGAAAAGGTTAAGCAAAAAGCAAGCAAGTAAGGAACGATTAAGGTTGAATAGGCTGAGAATTGTGTGAGGAATTCTACTATTGATGCTTGAGGGCTTCATTTCAGTCCATCAAGTTATTTTGGATCTTCTTCATGCAAGCTTGGAGCAAGTGTGTGTGTTAGAGAAAATGGCCACTCAAAGGGAACTTTGCAACATCAAGGTTGTTTCGTTGTATCTTCCACTTTTACTTAATATAATACAATGGCATGTTTCTTTCCCATAAAATCATTCTCATTTTATTGCATGATTCCTTGATCACATGCATAGGTTTTCATTGAATATACTATTGTCGCTTTCACTTTGGTTGGTTTGTGTTTCATTGCAGGATCAATATCACAAGAGCACCGGAGTGAAGCGGGGACAACAAAGACATAAGGAAGTGATATTTAAAGGTATGTCACTCATCTCTTGTTGGATAGTATATTCGATTATTAGAGCTTAGGGAAAGTGCCATGTCCTGTCTTGTTTTGTTATAGATCTAGGTGGATCTAGGGAGATCATTTTATGTTCACATTTACCAATAAATCCAATAAAACTTGTCCCCTCGAAGAGGCAAGTGAACATTGCTCTCAGTAATCAAAGTGCTCTTTCTGGTGTTCTTTTGGTATCATTTTGGTATTATTGTGGTGTTTTTTTTATTATATTGTTGTTCATTTGCAATTTCTAGCTATTTATTTTCGTTGTGCATACTTTTTTATATTTGGAATATTACAAGTGGTATCAGAGCACCTTCCTCGGCAGAAAATTGTGGGTTAGTTTTTTTCAGGCTAGAGACATATTTTGACGTCTTTAAGCTACAAATATATGTCGTTATGTGCATAAATCCACCGTCGGGGATTCATACACGCA
Source organism: Picea sitchensis (assembly GCA_010110895.2). Taxonomy (NCBI): domain Eukaryota; kingdom Viridiplantae; phylum Streptophyta; class Pinopsida; order Pinales; family Pinaceae; genus Picea; species Picea sitchensis. The sequence goes on from SNQJ01S0010503.1 coordinate 214,580, forward strand.
GGAAATACAAGTGGTACTTAAGCGCACATCTGTTGGCCACCCTTGTAAGCCCTGTTGGTACCCCTTCGAGTGGTAGCACATCAGACAACACCTGTATTACGAATCGTCCTAGATCTCCTGAATCCCTCCATAGATAAACCGATCGGCTGCCTGACTGCTATAGTGCCACTGAGAACAACACTTGGGAAGATACTCTCTAGTACCTGGGTAGTCGGGTAGTATGACTAAGTGCACAGTCTATCCTCCTTAGTTGGTGCCCTGAGATATTGGGTCGAGTACTACTGTTGGACCCCACATGTATATCAGAGAGCTATAGCATAGGGAAAACCCTTATCTGTAGAACCCTTGAATACCTAACCCTTGGGACGGAACCAAAAACATAACAGACAAGATCTATTGCGGCGCAACTGTGTCTCCTGCATTCAAGTTGCGAAATTTCTACACATTTCTTCCTGTTAACAATTTGGGCATTTCATCACTGTAGTATTCTCCAGATTAGAGTATAACTCCGCAGGAGTTAAAAAAAAAAAAAACATCTAGATCCTGTTGGCGCCATTATTTGAGACCTATTCCGTTGGATTTCTCTCTTCGCCCTTATCACATTCATACCTATCATTTTTCAACAAATTTGTTTTCTTGTGGACCCATCCCCCTTCCAACACCCTTATTTCAGCTTTACCCCATTGGATTCCACTCGTCACCCTGATCGTTGCAATACACTTCCCCCATAAACCATTTTTTGTGTGCTGCCACCCGCCCATTTTCATGTTCCCTCGTCATCATGGCCCATGCCCGTAGTTAAGGCTTGGAAGCTCGTTTCACTACCTTGCACTATAATTTCACTGAAACCCAAAAAGGAGTGCAATAGCTCAGTGCCAATATTTCCACCATCAATCAAAGGATGCATTCCTCCATAGCCTCTGTTGGAGCCGCCCTTGTTTTTAACTCTTCACAGTTTTCAATTTTTTGATATTTAAAATATGATGATAGCCTTTTGTTTTTTCCCTTTCCCGAAGCTTTGAAAGCTCTGCAACTTTGTCTAATGAGCAGCGATGTTTCTTATACCCTCAAAACAAATCAACTTTTGTAAGCCTGTTCGCGCTTTTTGTCTCATTTCGGGACCTCGTAAGTCGAATACTTTATTTTTTGAGTTCACAAGTCCCGAGTCGCGAAACTGCGAACTCGTTATAAAGTTTCACTCAAGCTATTAACCAGGGTTAAATTTTTAACTCAGTGATTAGACGTCGTCGGGGTTTCACGCCTCGACGTTTTCCAAGTTCAAATTTTTATGTTTACAACTCCGAGAGCCGAGAACACGAGGTTCTTTCGGGCTAACCCTGGTCAGGGATTAAAGGTAAAAAGATAACCATGGTTAAATCTATTCTTGATGTTTCGCCACTAGACGTTATCTTTTAGAAAGTTTCGGCGTATAAAAACCCGACCCGCGAAATCGCGATGTAATTATAGCGTGATTAATTAATTTCCTAATCTAAGTTTTTCCTCCCCCTAATTGAGCCTTAATTTTCTCCATCTCGCAGTTTCGCGACTCGACGTACTAACCTCCCAGAAATTTATCTCTGAAGTTCCGAGTCGCGATATAGCAAATAAAGTGATTAGGAAATTAATGATGCTCCAAATCGTGATTACTGTTAATTAAACCAAAATCGGCCCTCGCAGTCTCACGAGTTGAAGAGTCAAAATGTTAAAAGGAAATTCACGATGCAACGAACAACGAGAATTTTTTTCACGTTGCTAAGATTTGAAAATTTAAAATAATGCGAGATATGTCCCACACATCGAGGTTTGCACATTTCCCGAGGTAGATTTTTACTCTCCATACTCCGACTGACTGTCAGACCGCCAAACATTGATGACATTAATGAAGAATTAGGGTGAATCCACGAATAAATAAGATCGGATTTTACGCAATAAATTGTTTCTAATTGCGATTTGACAGACCTATGTCGAAGAGTACAGAATTTTGAAATATATATGGGAGTTTCATTTTATTTTAAACATTATTCATAAGCGCACAGAGCTCACCTTTCTCCGAGTGAACTAATTTTTGCATGTATACACAGGTCTATCGCAGAAGAGCGAAAACGTAAGCTTCAACTATGGCTCCACGGAAAGCTGCGAAGGCAAATGTCGAGATTGCAGTGCAGGGCTCGGACGATGTCTCCATACTTCACCTCGGAGTGGTGGCTTAGTACCTAGCTGGTCGTTTGTTTCATATATTCTGCAATCTGAGTTGGTGAATTATTCAGATTCCGACGACAATGATAATGAAAAGGACGACCTGAACACTAAATACAAGATAGTTGTTCAATCTGGAATGCACCGGGTTGCAACCAGACCACGGTTGCTCCCATATTATGACATGATCCGATGGGCATTGGATCACATAGACCTACCAACCAGAACTATCATAAACGACCAACGGGCCACGGCCGGAACTTTTAGACCAGAGTATATCCAAACCATGTATAAGCTCCCAACAACATCTGAATACACATATGATGCTGAATTACTGGAGGGATTCAAAGAGAAAGAATGCACTCAATATGACAAAACCATGCCTAGTTTGATAAAAGATTGGGTTTCGCACTCCGCGAAATTCAGGGAAAATGACCAGGGCATCTATTCAATCGCTTCGCTGGAGCCACAGTATATGTATGTGGAAATGATGACATGCCGACTATTCGAAAGGGAGGATACATCGCATTTCTACATTTCATGGGTACCTCTCATGTTTCGGGTAGCAGAAGGTTGTTCATTTAATTGGGCAAAGATACTCTCGGACAGTTTGGCCAACAGGGTCACAAAGTATCGGGAGCAAAAGGCAAGCGGGAGACCATCCTCATTTTTCATGTCTGCATATATCATGGATGCGATATGTTCCATAACACCATTCCCTTTGATGAGTTGGGCTTGGAATCCAGCCCAAGAAAAAACTGTACATGAGTATCACGACAAGCTGTGGGAGAATAAGCGGACAAATTTATTTATGAAATTTTCAACTGGGTGATGGTGCCCCTGCACATCACCATTTTTGGTCACTCGCCACCTCGCATCTCAGATAGCATTGCTGCAAATCTGAGTGGTATAGCGGACTGGTATGTAGAAGCAGAGTTTTCCTATTTCAGAGTGTTCAGAGCTACTGTTCCCCCGTTTGCACTACCACTGTTCATCCCCGACAAGCTGGCTTGTCGCGAGATCCCCAGACAAACCGTGATTGGCGGAGTGAGTAAGGAACTCAAAGCGTCATCGAAGAAGGTATGGTCATTTTTCCCTGTTCGGCTAAATTCTTATTCTTTATTGGATTTTGGGCATGCCAAAGCCGAGGCTGCAGCCCTGGAAGACCTGAGTTTGGTCTCCATTGAGTATAAAAAACATGATCCTCAGAAAATTGTAAGCAATCATTTAGCTAATTGTGGGCTGAAGAGGTTTGAACATGAGCGTTCACCCTCGGATGATATTTTCCGAGGGGCGAGGTCTTATGGGGAAGTGCTAGTTCGAATCTGATATTTAGCACCCGAAGACATGGCCTTTGTATTAAAGTTTCAGGAAAACAGACGAAGTTGTCTTCCTGCTGTGTTGCGCGGAGGGAGCCGGGGCGTTTCTGAGATGGAACCGAAGGGTGATGAAGGCTCCAAAGAAACAACTTCTGGTGCAGGAAAAAGCCATAATGAGGAGGAGAAAACGAATAAGCCCGAAGCAGTGACATAGAAGCTGGACCTGCCCGAGACCCAGAATCCTGAAACTGAGACGAAGACTTCTGATCCTCCGAAGAAACAGGACTCGGTCATCACACCAGGAAAGGCAACAAAACAGATCAGGGAACCCGTCACTTCTGTCACCCCCTTGCAGTCAAAGCAAGGGAATATAGAGGAAGGATGGATTTTCGATGAAGAATTGAGGCCTATCAGAGCAGAAGAACTTCCTCCAAATGAGTTCTTCTTTGACAAAAAGAGAAAAGCAGTGGTAAAAAGAGAGTTCTACCAGGACGAAGGATCGACTACTAAAAAATTCAAAGTTATGACCGATGGAAAGAACAAAAAGAATGAGGAATTCGCCACGGAGATCGCAGGGATGCTAGGAGCGTATGCATCGGTGAATCAATTCTCGGTCAGGATGTTAAAAAGTCAGCTCAAAAGAAAGAATCACCTGATCAAGACTCTCGAAGCCAGAGTAGCTTCAGCCACAGAAAGCACTAAAGGCCAGGTCAGTGGGGAAATAGAACTGGCAAGACTAGCTGATAAAAAGGAAATAGAAGTGCTCAAAGCCAAGTTTGAACAAGCGCACTCAGTGATCCGAGACGGTCGGGTGCAGGCTAGTTAGCAGAGGACTATGATTGCAGAGCTGCAGGCTCAGGTGGAGATCGATGAAAGTAAGATGATCGATGTTGAGGGGTTTAAATCCCGAGCAACCCACATTCGAAGCAAGATCTCTTCTACACAGCAGAGTTTACTCGCCAAAGTAGGAACAATCCGAGAGGATTGTCTGTTGATGCATCGGATTTCCGAGAACCTGACTGTCAGAGAAAGGAATGTAGAAGCAGCTCGGGTTTCCTTTCAGGAGGCGGTGATAGCCACAAACAACAGATTTTCGGCATTTCCTCCCGGACTTACCATCTCAGAACAAACTAGAGGTAACATTCTGTTGAAGGATTGGGAGCATAATATTGACCTAAGCAAGGAACAGGCCCAAAAAGTAACCAATTCATTAGAAGAAGCCTTCAATGCTATAGATGACAAGCTGTTGGGTATAGACAGTGGAGGCAATGCAGAAACATTAATGCAAATGAATGTAGAACATATCTCATTTGATCTGAAAGAAAAGGATGAGAGAGATTCGGCTGACATCTCTCAAATGAATACGGTGGACATGGCTCGAGTTGACAAACACTTGGTTCAGCCCAACGCGCAACTAAGTGCTCTTGATATAATTGATGTGCAAATGGGGGACAAGATACAGATCTGACATCTGGGAAGTGTTATTTATTAGAATACCATCGTCAGTGAACCTTCCATGACATTATCTCCAACTGGAGTGGAAGGTGTATGCATACACCCTTGCAGAAGTAGTGCAAAGAGACAAAACCCACCCTAGCACCGATTGAAAATGAGTTGGAAGGTTCGCGCTCCTATCCCGATTGTAACCGATTTTGTAAGAAGCGGTTAAGAGTCTAAGCGGTCACGTAAAATTGTATAAAGATAGCAAAGAAAGAAATATAAAATTTGGACCTTTTGGTATTGATTGTAATAGAGTTTTGCATTCGAGAAGTTAATATAAGCAAATCCGGAGATTCTCGATTCTGTCCATATTGTGTTACAAGTTTGTTTCTTTATGTTTCATGTTCATTTCATTCCACTTTTCATAATGGATGTGTATTGTTATACTTTAGTACGACCACTACTATTGAAGGGATTTCATCTTTCTGTGATTGGTTATTGTCTTACCTCTGCATCAGCTATCAGCAGATTGTAAGACCAATTTGCATTTATAGAATTATATATTTATTACACTATGTCAATTATTTCTATACTAATTTCTTCTTATGTTTATGTGTGAGTTTTCTCTTTGTAGGGAACCATTATCTGACTAAATGTTTTCTCTCACCCACATCTTTTATTTAAAAAGAAAATAATGGGATTCACGAGGAAAGGGCCTTCAGTTGCATTCCTATTTTATTCTTAGGTAAAATTTCTCTTTATTTCGACGCATTTACAGAATTATATATTTATTTACACTATGTCAATTATTTCTATACTAATTTCTTCTTCTGTTTATGTGTGAGTTTTCTCTTTGACAGGAACCTTGCATTATCTACAGCTAAATGTTTTTCTCTCACCCCACATCTTTTATTTAAAAAATAATACAGTTACGGGAAAGAGCCTTCAATTTGCATTCCTATTTTATTCTTAAAGTAAAAATTTCTCTTTATTTCGACCAAATTGAAACAGCGTTAAAATCTCTCTTTAAATCATTTCTTACTAGTACTGTTCCTTAATGACTGTCCCTGCAGCAACTCAACCTAATATTGAACCCAGACTATCTAATCAAACACATATTGCTTTAAATCTTTTTGACACAATCCTTAAAACTGCTAACACCCGGGAAGAACTTGAATGTTCATGGGCAGCCATTGAATAAGATATTACCATTCAGGAGCAGTTGGAAGCTAGACAATGAGAACGTAGAAATCCTCTTTAGTTTCCTATACCGAAGGTTAGCGTAATCCTTTTATCAATCTTTAACATACTTTCGGATGCCTTGACACTGTACTTTTAAGCCTTAAGTACAGACTCAGGAACAACATCTTTTTGGCGCCGTTGCCGGGGAGCGAAGTTACAAAATCTTTTCCCTAGGAAAACGACAAACTATTTCGTTGATAGTGTTACTCTTTGATAGTGATCATAGAGTGCACACAGTTTTAAGGATTTTTTAAATCTTTCACTTGGTGACTCCACGAAAACATAAACTGGCATCTAGTAGAAAGAGTACCAGACAAAACCCGGATGGCAAGTTGATTACGCCTGTTAATGACCCTGAAATTTTTTTAAGAGCAAGAGGCTCGTTTGAGCCAACCGCTACAGTTTATAAGCCTAAAAACCCGCCTTTAAAGACTAAATGCCCTTCAGAACCTTCTACTTCATGTAGCCCTCTGTTTGATACCAAAGATCTGAAAACAAACTACTCTGAATTTAGGAGTGAGATCCATCCGACTTTCCCATTTATAAGCAAGGGAAAGGGTCCTTTAGAAAGATCGTTGTCATTTGACATACCATCTTTTCTTCGACAGAACTTCCCAGTCTCACCCGATTCCAAAAATTCTGTTGCAAACTCTTTTTCTACACCTGAGTCGATGGCAGGCGTTGGAGGAGGTGGTGGAGGCACTCTTGGAGGAGGAGGTGGAGGTCAAGTTAATCCCCCTCCTCCTAGAGTATTCGCAAAGGTAGCAGCGAGATACGCTCCCCTGGTTTTACTCGTCCCACTCCATGATTTGCCTGAAAACTACATCAAAAATCTTCCTAAGTTTACTGGGGAGGGAGATCTAACCGCAGCCAAGCATATACATTTCTTTGACCAATTCGTTGACATCTATGGTATTGAACACGAGGATGTTTATTCGAGACTTCTTGTCCATACCTTTGAAGGACAGGTCCGAACTTGGTTTCAGAGCCTTCCTGCAGCTTCTATTCGGACATATGACGCATTGGAAGATGCTTTCCTCAGACAATGGGGAGAGTGAAAAGATCACTTATATTACCTTACCGAGTTTGGGTCTCTAAAGAAAAAGAACTCATAAACGGTTATGGAATTTATTCTGAGATTTAACAAACTGTATAATAAAATTCCAGCCTCTGTTAAACCTTCCGAACCCTCAGCCAAAGTAACCTTTGTGGGAGATTTTGAACCTGATTTTGCACTACTTTTGCGAGAAAGAAGAGGAGCCACCCTAAATAGAATGCAAGACAATGCTGTCAAAATAGAATCTAATATGATGGCTTCAGGTAAATTAAAGGCTAAAGTAGAAATAGTCAACCGTGAAAATAGACGTTATAGGGAACCAGCGGGTCCTTCGGGGTCAAATAGATACATTGATGACAGAGTTGATGATATGGCCCAAATAATTAAAGAACTGTCTAAAAAAATCTCTAGGATGGAGTTGGATCAGGCTAAAGCTGATTCTTCTAACAAAAAGGACTTCAGGAGAAACCCAAATCCCCAAAATCAACAGAGACAAATAAAGAATGAAGATCAAAAAATACAAGCTCCACTAAAAAACGAAAATTTTATAGGAGCAAATGAACTCCAAGATTTCGGAGATTCGAAAGATGAAGTCGCGAATTTCGGTGATGAATGTTCACAACCATTTTTGACCAGGGAAGACCATGAGAAATCTTTAAATACCCCTCAACCGTCTAATGAAGATGAAGAAGGTGATCATACTGACCTCTGCGTATCTCAACCAGAAACAGAAATGATAGCGGCTGAGTTTCAACCCAAATACAATCTAAGATCAAAAAATAAGCCCACCTCAACTGACCAACCTAAGAGAATCCTTCAAAGGGGTCAAGCTCATGAACCTCCTTTGGAAGAGACATTGTTACCCAACAATAAAGTCAAGGTAGCTAAAACTCAAGAGTCCGAGGTGAAAAAAGTTGAAACCCAAACAAAGGAAACTGGACCAATAGATAAAGTTACATCTTCGACTAAGATCACGAGTGATAAAGCAATCCAGAAAAATAAGTCAGAAAGAAAGAGCCCAGAAGTTTTAACCAAAGAAACAGACAAGGTAAATACATCTTTCAGTTTTGAAAATGAATTAAATAAAATTAAGATACTGATTCCTTTGGTAGAATTAGCAAAAAACCCCGCTTATCGGAAGAAAATTCCCAAAGTGATGGGTGTCTATGAGTCAGAAAGTCACTTTGATGTTATCAACCTGGAAGACGACAGACCTAACATTACCTTTGGTCCTCATTTTGAGGGATCCAAAGACAATGTCGCTCCTTTCTATATCACCCTGAATATACATGATCAGTTACTGCATAACTATATGTTAGACTCCGGGGCTTCACATAATGTTATGCCCAAAATTATAATGGAGAGGCTGGGTCTCCAAATCACTAGACCCTATGGAAATCTATACTCTTTCGATTCGAGAAAGGTTAAATGTATGGGGATGATAAAAGATCTGGTAGTTACCCTGGCTC